>VDFB02324416.1:0-25506 GCA_007258455.2 Sequoia sempervirens | reverse complement strand
TGACTAAAACTTTTAGTCACAACAACTAAAAATGACTAAATTTTACTCATTTTTTTCAACTCATTTATAAATGAGTAAATAAATTACTAGTTTTGTTGTTGATTAAAAATTATTTAGTCACACAAATAAAAATGACTAAATAGTTTGTCATTTATTTAGTCACAATCCATTTGAATAAATCATTTAAGGAATCAAGAATATAGCCCGCCAAAATACTCTAAAACTTTAATAAACATACCATAAAAATTTTTTCAAAATCTTATTTTCAGGCGTAGCCCACTAGAATGGAGTTTTCATTTTAATAAACATACTCTAAAACCTTCGTCAAAACATTATTTTCAAGCATAGACCGCCAAAATGGAGAAGTGTTTCAGAAGAAATGGTTGTAGAACTATGAGGATATAAAAGTGGAAGGCAGAAGTAGGATTCATTTCACTTATCTCGCTTCCTTCTCTAATCAACAAATCTTTACATTGTTTCCACATTTTTAATTCCAGGTA
Source organism: Sequoia sempervirens (assembly GCA_007258455.2). Taxonomy (NCBI): domain Eukaryota; kingdom Viridiplantae; phylum Streptophyta; class Pinopsida; order Cupressales; family Cupressaceae; genus Sequoia; species Sequoia sempervirens. The sequence goes on along the minus strand of VDFB02324416.1, from coordinate 25,006 downwards.
TTTACTTGACATAAATTTGCATAATCTCAAATTCCTTCAGAGGCTTTTGAAGTATCAATGTATCCTATATAGGGTTTAGAATGATTTCTTTTAATTAAAAAAATTAATAAATGATGTATTTCCCTGTAATTAGATAATGTGGAGATCTCCTAAATCTGCCCCAGCATACTATCCTCTTTGGCACTATATTCATTACTCAGCTACTAGGGTTTGCATGTGACATCTTTAATATCTTCAAGGATAGTGATTTTAAATAGATCTCAATCTTTTCTTTAATTCTTTTCATGGTAACCCTTGAGTTCCATAATCCACCTTCAATCTCTTCTAAGAACGTTGTCTTAAGCTAGACTACATAGTATGCATATAAAGCAAGTCCTTCATACCTGCCATTGTTCCAAACCACCACTCACTACCTTGCTTAAAACGTTGACTCCATAAGCACAATAGCATGTTTTAAAACCATGGTTGCCAGTGATTGACTATTAAGGTCACCACTTTCATCATGAAGATACAATGAGATTTTTGTCTTCAAACTCAAGGCATTATGCAAGATAATATTGTGAATTGTTTGTTGTGTACGATTTGATTTTCTTGCATATTTACTACTTTGCTAACTTCCTTTTAAGACTGCATGCACCTCAACTACAATCTCAACACAACTCACTCACTATCACTTGAAATTCCTTTTCTTTACGAGCATCCTTCTATAAAATCAAACTATGCCCTATAGACTTCTACTTACTACTACATAGGAGGTTCTATTGTTTCATGGTATTGTAGTTCTTAAGAGATCCTTCAACCCTATCGGACACTACTACATTCCACAAGGTATTATTCACTATTTTCCCATCTTTGGTGAGTCTCAAAACACTGCTCAAACATGCAATCCACTACCTCCATTATACAATATTAATGGCTAAGAAGAAACATTGAACCTATGATTACCACTGCTACTTCATTTGGACAGTCATTCCCTGATTGCATTTGCCTTGTCTAACACTACCAAAAGCATTTGAAAAACCCTTAAGGTCAGCAAGGGGGTAAGGAAACTCACTGTTAAAATCTCCACTTTACTATGCAAGGTTTGAGCTTTATTATCTTGTCACTGCTCAGCCTCCTTTTGACTGTCACATCTCAAGTGACTGTCATTTTTTTTACTGTAGATTGTATTTACAAATTTCACTAAGCTACATAGTGTGCTTGTTATTGGCTACAATGTATCAATCTTTTTGGTATTGCAACCTCACTAATTCGCTATAGTTATTGTTTATGTTTCTACGGAGGCTTAGGGTTTGTACCCTAATCATGCTCTTACCAATGCTTCTATTAGTATTAAAAAACAACCTTAAATCTTGGGTCAGAAAATTAGTTGTCTTGACAAAGTTGTGATATGATCTTGGATTGTATCCTAGAGTGTGTGGGAAGCTTGTGTTTGATCATTAAGTTATGTAAACCTAATCAAGGAAATGTATCATATATAGCATGGGTCTTGCTTTAACACTTTCCATAATGGTTATTAGCAAATCACATTATTATAGTTTGTGGTAACCCAAGACAACTAAGCATGTAACAAACTTGGTTTATAGTTTAAAGCATATTAATTCCTCGCAAGTTAACGCAAGCGTCGAAAATCTTGATCACTCTTTAGAATAGTCCATTAAACATGGGTTATGCTTGAATGCACTACATAATTGATATCACACAGCCACTCTACATATCAACCAAAGTTATAGGCTCTTTATTGAAGCAAGAGGTAATCACTCTTCAATCATACTATAATTACATCCTAACCTATTAAACTTGAGACAACTTGAATCCACCCAATGATGATTGACACCTACATTACACAACCTGAATTAACTACATTATATGAGTGTCTCCATTTCTATCACAACATAGCCACATTAAACTTGGGTCACACATGAATGCATCATGTATTTGTTAAATCTGCTTACACATGACCAATAGAGTTATGGATCTAAGGCAATTACAGCCACAAGAATATATGTTCCTTGGTTTTGACCCAGTGACCCCGGCCACAACAAAATAGTGGACATGAAATTCTCAAAACCCTAAACTCTAAAAATGAAATCCTGATGAGATGCTGCTTAAAATATGGTTTTCAAACCTGGAACTACAAATCTGACTTCACAACTAAATTATGCAAAAAGACAATGACTATCCTCAAACTGGCAATATCTTCTTGATTTTTTTCTAATTTCTCCCAAGAAAATCGTCCTTAGTTCTTCACAAAATGTCTCAAGTAGAGCAAAATCGCTGCAATAACCAAGAACTCACTTTTCTTTATGTCAGCCAATTTGATTTTTTCTATTTTTCATGTTTGTTGAAATTTTGATGAAACTGATAGTCAACATTTCGACTAAACCAAGGTTCATCGAAATTTCGACGAATGTCGGGGATCAAATTTCAAAAAATTAAAAATTACACATCAAATTTTACAAGCACCCGATAATACATCAAATTATACATATTTCGTCACATTTTCGGATTTTGCAGTCAAATGAGTTAGTAGTCCTTACTTTGTGAAAGTATTCTCTCCTTTCCTCTCTTCCTTTGATATTTTTTTTTTTTCTACATGGAAACATCTTCATTTTGACATTAATATCACAATTTACAACAATTGATACCAATTTATTATCTTCTTTTGATACCAATCCATTGCATAAGTAGTTTTTTCTCTTCAAATTTTTGATATTTCATCTTAAATTCAATTATCTTCTCCATGGGGCTGAAAGATAGTGCATGCTTAGCTCCCCCTAAATTCGTGCTTCTCAAATTTGTCTATGAAATGTGTTTTTCTCAATCATATATTTATCCTACTTCTCATCATTTTTCTATTGTTTCCTTCTCCATACTTTTGTAAACCTTCTCTCCTTTTGTTTATCCATGGTGTTTCCCTTCATTCCCTATCTAGGTGGTTTCACAAAACCACTTCTTCAATATCATTTTGTATGTCCATAGTTATTGCACTTGTAGCATACAACACTATAATCCACTAAAAGAATAAAGGAGTTATAGTTCCTTCCATAAGATCTTCTATTTTTGTTCCAACCATAATCATATCTCACATGTGTTCTATAATCTCTTGCTTTATGACCAAAATGATTTCATGAGTAGAAATAGCCATATAAAAGGTATTCTTGAACCTGTATGGATGCACTTGCCTTGAAGGAAAAGGCTTCTTCAAATTGTCCTTGTTAACTTTTGAAGGAGTGTTTGTCTTCTGAGGAGTCTCTATGGAATCTTCATTGCTTGACTTCTTTGATGCCCCTTTGGAGTCATCCTTATATTGTCCATTTGATTTTCTTCAAATCCAAGTCCTTTCTTATTGAACGGTGACCTCTATTTATTGAATATATCCTCCAAAATCTTGGTACTCTTATCAAACTTGAGGCTCTTGTTCAACTTGGAGGATGCCTATATTCTAGATCTCCTTTCTTAAAGAAACTATCTCAGATTCTAGCATTTCATAGTATTCTTTATTTTTCTCTAATTGGACTTTGTTTAAATCTTCTATCCCTTTTCTTAACTCAATTTGAAGCTTCAGGTTTGAAATTAATTTCTCAGTTTCCATAAATTTCTTCTTTTCTTTGAATCTAGTTTTTCTTCTTTAACCTTTCCTTTTCAGCCTCTCAATCTCGCTTATAAAAAATTCCAACTCTTCTTCCAAATCTTCTAGATCATGATCTATCTCCTCTTTTTGGTGTTCATTCTTGTCTTCGTTATCCTCTATTACTTCAACCATGAATAAATTTTCATCTTCACTACTTTCCACATCATAGTTATTGGAAGAATCATTATCTCTGTAAGATTTTAAGCTCTTCTCAAAGTTTTCCTTTTTATTATTCCTCTAATACTTATTATTTTTTCCTCCCTTCTTTGGCTTATACTCCTCTTCTTCACTATCACTACTATAAAAATAAGGGAATTTTTTTGCATAATGTCCAATTTTAACACATGTAAAGCATTTGAAGGGTAGTTTACCCTTGTATTTTCATGTCCCTTTCTTTAGTTTCTTCACAAAAGTTGTTTCATCATCTGTTGCACAATTATCTTCCACTTCCTTCTTTGATTTCTTAGATGCTTTGAATGCAGCCTCCTTTTGTAGTGGTGTATCTCTTCCAATTCTCATCTCATAAGTAGTTAAAATTCCATGCAATTCATCCATTGCTAGGTTGTCCAAGTCCTTTATTTCTTCTATTGCTAATACTTTGGAATTGAATCTTGATGGGAGGGATCTCAAAACCTTTTGCACTACAATTGATTCCTTTACTTCCTCTCCAGGACCTCAGATGGTGTTGATTGTTTCATCTACACACAAGAAGAAACCAACAACATTCTCTTCTTCTCTCATTCTAAGACTTTCAAAATTGCTTAGATATGAGTTTGTAATTTTGCTCCCTTAACTTTCTTGTCTCCCTCATAGGTGTGCTTCAACTTGTCCCAAACATCTTTAGTAGATTTACAATGCATTATTTTCACAAGTAATTTTGATTCAGTTAATCCACATAAGATTGCATTCTTGGCTTTAGCATTATTTTCACTAGCCTTCTTTCATGTTGAATCTATTGGAGGAGTTGATGGAGCATTATATCCATTTACCACTAATTTCCATATGTCAAATCTTGGAGCATCTATATAAGCTTCCATTCTGAAAATCCAAAATGCATAATTGTTCCATCAAACAATGGAGCCTTCTTGTAGGAGAATCCTTCTTTTCCACTCATTTGTGCTTTTAGATCTCCCTTCAAGTTTGTTAGACTTATTCGATGCTGATTGATTTGTAGGAACCAATCCTACTAGAGGCATCAACCTCTGGGCACCATTCCCCATGTCAAGCACCAACAGATAATAACTTTAAGAACAATTTTCCACCTTCAATGTTGCTTCTTCAATGGGTGATGGAAAATTCTGCTTAATTATGTCTCTCAAAATTGTACCCAGTCTGCAATAATTCTCCTTTTAGATTTGATATAATTACCTTAGAATATCTTCTCCAAATCTACTATAGTTTTCTTCAAAGGTCTTCTCTAAATTTACTTTAAATTCTTTCGAGCTATGATTGGACAATCATCATCTCTATATCTACATATATTTCTTTTTAAATTTTTCTTAAAAGTATGCTCAAATCTACCATGTATATGCTCTAGGTTGTCTTCATAAATCTATATAATATAATCTTCCTAATTCTTCGTATGTTCTTATGATGAATGATTTCTCTATATATTTCATATAATCATTCTTACACACAATCTTAAACCTTCATGTGTGAATCTAAATATGTTTTCTTGTTATTTACTTTTTTCCCATACTCATTCTATCTCTCACATTATGTATTTCATCTTGACCTGAATGATATTCAATTGTCTCTTCTATTCATATAAATATTCTCACACAAACCATTGCATATATGAACTTTCAAAACATAAATATATTGGTCAAAGATTGCAACCTTTATAAAATATTGCACCTTTTAAAATTTGTCCTTGTATTTTTTTTCCTTAACTTCATTTCATATTTTAATTTAATTTATTCTAATGAATTTGAAGTTTCATCTCTTCAAAAAATGGATCACACCACTCCACTTCATGTTTTTCTAAGAATAATCGCACCCTTTGAGATCTGCCTTATTTGTTTTTAAAAACCTAATTTGTAATTTTCTTATTTAATCACACCTTTTTGAAATCGTATCTTTTGGGAAAATTTGTTATTTCAAAATTTTAACTACTGCACTTTTCTTGTGAATAAGACAAGATGGATTAGACAAATTTATCTTATTTGATAGTTTGTCTTATTTTTAAGTTCATTGGATTTTACTTTAGATAAGACATTTGTCTTATTCATTTTTGTCTTTATCAATTTATGTTTCATTGTAACTTTGTCTTGACCGATCTTCTTTTCATGTATCACTTTTTATTTATCAATTGCTACACCTTAATTGATTTGATGAGTCCATAGAATTGATTAGTAGCTTCATCTTGTGTTGTTATCTTTCCAAAATTGATTCTTTCATGCTCGAATTTTTAATGGCCAAGTAATGGATCTTATCCAGAATACCTCTATCTTTCACACAACTTTTTCATAAAATATTCTTGCAAATATTTCAAAGATCTTCTCAAATATGCTTCATATTTCATCTTATAAGTTTCCTTAAATATGCCTTATATTTATGATAAAAAATTTCTTCATATGTCTGATCAAATCTACCTTAAATTTGATCACTGGTCTACTATGGTCTCATTTTTAAGAACTGCCTGAATTGGAATAATATACTTTTTACTTGCTTCATATTTCTTCATTGCTTACTCATTCTTCATTATTAATATATATATGTGTATATGCATTAGACTTTCTTGTTACTAATATGATACTTCATTCACATACATATATTATTTTTGTCTAACACACTTGCTTTGTTATTCACACTAGTTTGACATCAATGACAATATTTCCAACACAGTAAAGTGGGGGCTAAATGTAGCATCAAAAATTGTCACCCTTGACAATTTGATATTAGCTTTAGCTCCCCCTATGTGTTTGGACATAATTATGCATTTAATTTTCCCATTTTATTATCAGTTTTGGGAAATCAAACTTAAATTGGAAATGAATATTTATTATTTATTCAATGATGTAAAAATCCCCAAAATAGGTTAGGACTACGGTGCCTAACACCCCTTTCTAACCTATTTATCCCAATTTAAAATATTCAGTGTGAGTGATTTAACATTTGAAAATCCAATTTCATTTATCAACTATCAATAATTGATTAGCAAGAAATTATAGAATTATGTATAAATACAAGTCTTTTTCATCATTTCAATCTTAGCTATTTTCAGAGAGTAAATTGAAGATCCTAAAATAAGTCAAGGCAATTCAAGGGAAGAATCATCAACATTATTACAAAAATTTCATCAATCAAGGTCATGCTTGCAAGACATCAGGAGTGATGAAGCAATCATGTTCAAGAAGCTATTATAATCAATCTTGCCAAATTAAGAAGATGTATTGAGTTATCCTCTGCATGCTATTTACAACTATCTATTATGTTTTGTGAACTAACCTTTTGTAGGTCTACCAAGCAATCAAGGAATCCATCAATCAAAATTTGTGGCAACTTGTGGTGTGGCTTTAGCTCATCGAGGATATCACATCAAGGCAACATTGTCATTTATCTTTCTCATTTCAGTCAATTATTATTGTTTTGGCATTTGTCAAACCTAGGGTATGCCTTCTTGATCATCACCAATCAATGTATATGGAGGTAGAAATAGTAAAAAAAAAAGTTTGACTTAGGCAAGCCCCTATACAACAACCTTTCCCCCTATTTTTATGTGTGGGTCAGATTCAAAATTTTCAATAGGAGATAGCTATAGAAGATACAGAGTAAATTATAACCTAGAATTTAGAATTTCCAAATCCTAGAAAGAAGCATCCAGTCTAGGGTTCCCAACACCCCTATCCTTACAATTCAAGCTCAAATTTGCATCATAGGTTCCTCTTTGTATCTCATTCTTAGATCTGAAACTATTTTGTTACTTTCCATTTTTTTCTATGCAATAAATTACATTTCCATATCTATAGTTAGATGTCAAATAGGCTTATTACAACACATATCAAATTTATCATTCTCACACTAAAAAAGGACACAAACCATAGGAGATTGGCTCTCCCTTCTGGGAGTAAGCTAATATTCAATCCTAGTTGGTCTTGTGTCCAAATGTGGTGTCAAGTGAAAAGAAGCTAATCCTAAGTGGATTTAGCATCATTTTTTCTACATCACAATTCTTGTTCAGGATGAGGTCCCCCATTTGTGACCTCACTAGTTCATAGCTCCAATCAAAAGTATGCAACCTCAATTTAAAAAATAATATTTATAATAATAGGATGAGGATTGTAGAATATAGTAAATTTCTAGTCCAACTTAAGAATAAAGTAGTGGAACCTTCTTATATGATTCATTTAATTTTTCAATATTTTTTTAAATATATTTTACTTTTTTAACCAATTAAATTTGTTTTTAAATTATTTTTTAAAATTTTATTATAGTATAAATGATTTTTTTTAATAAGAAATTGTAATCTATAATATTTCATTTGCACAATCAAATAATTTATTGGTAGGAAGGTCATTTTTATTATAAAAGAATTATATTGATAAACAAATTGTGTGTTTTTCTCCACAATATTTGTATTTCTTAAAAAATAATTCTATGTAAAATTATAATTATCTCCATTAGAAATTTTAGAAAAGAAAAGTAAGTTTATTGTGTATTAACTTCACCAAAAGAAGAGAACCTATATATTAACTAAATCTAGCTATGTATGGTTTAATTTTTCATGTTAGAAGATCATGTTTATGATTGTCATCAGTTAAAAGTTTTGTGGGAATCATGTAAAAAAAAAATATAACCTATTTATTTTCATGGAATGTCTTTGAAATTTCTTTAACAATAGAATGTCGAGTAGGTCTCTTATGGACAGTATTTTAAAGATATTGATGTAATGAAAATATTTTCAATTATTAGCACGTGTTTTATGATTTCCCCATTTTTTAAATGTCTTAAGAGAGATTTATCCCTATTTTTCTTCTCAATAAAAAAAAAACAATTATTCTTATCAAAATAGAAATTTACTACAACTCTTTATGAAGCAAGGTTTAAAAAAACTTCCAATTGATTTATTACTTTTATTTCTTACTATAAAGTATTTTTCTATGATGCTAAGTTGTTCAAGTAATACTATTCATGCACTTTTGATCATATAAGTATTTGGAATTGTTAATATTTAGTGAATGAGTTAATTTATTTATTGTAACTAGTTCTATTAATCAAATTCTTTTACTATGTATGGATTACATATTACTTCTTTCGTTTATGAATGCGATTTCTTTTTAGTTGAACCTCTACCCACCCAACACAATAGATAATGGAAGCAAAAAATCATACATTTCTGGAGTTACATTTATTAATATAACCCAAATTAAATTTATTTGGAAAATTATAAGCTATGAACTGTTGGATGAGATGTTTAAGAGTGGATTTCTACAAGTGTGTAATAAGGTTCTATTTGGAATGAACCAACATCCTAGACTTGAGTAGTCACCCAAGGTTATTGCTTGACTCAAGGTCTACAATAATTTGCATAAGAATAATAATAGATTTTGATATTTTACTTCTATAATCTTGTATTAACCATGTTAGTAGTGCTTACAAAGAATGAAACTACATTCTATAAATAGGGGCAAGGCTCTTAACAATATTTAATAAATAGCACAAACTCAATCGTGACAACAACCTATGTACTATTCCTACTTTTTTTCTACAATAATAATATCCCATCAAATATACTTCTAGTGTCTTTACTTATAACAATTCAAGCTAAAAAAATAACATTTAAACATATTCATTTATTGTGAGGGAGTTTAAATTTATTCGACAATCTCAAATTTTGTTGTTATATGAGTGACTAGGTCTTATGTGATCAATTTAATACATACCACAAAACTTAATAGAATAATTTTCCTTTCCAACCAAGCAACCAAATATAATCTAAATCAATCAATCAATCTTACTTATTGAGTGGGAAGGTATCATGATTCTTTCAAACTATTTTTTTATGAAATATCTTATCCCTACTAACACACAAATAAGGTCACTACACATGGAGAGGTTATCATATCCTATAGAATCCTAGAATGCATAAAAATATTAACTATAGGAATCTTCAAATATTGGAGAGAAAAAGTTGAGTGAGAAATTACTATGCAACTCTATTTGATTACCAAATGGTTTATTCATCATGAGGCAGATTTAAGGTTACTACATTTAATTAGGTTCATTAGATTAAATAGATTTACATAATAAGGTCTTTGAAGATTTATTTACATGATACATTCTTTTGGATTCATCTACATAGTATTTAATTTTACTAAGGTTTTGGCTGTCTACAAGATTTATCATTAGATTTTAAGAAATGATCTTATACTTCAATATAAGTTGTATTTAATAACTAAATCTTTACAAATTGACTTCAATGCAACATATATCATGAATACATCATTCCCTCACAATGGAGATCATGCCAAATATATGCAACTAACAAAATCAATCTAGGACTGTGTATGATGCTGATATAAATAATTACATCAAAATATTTATCAAGATTATAATGACAACTGTTTATGTATCCTAATAAGAATTTTAAACAATTATTTCTTACCAAAAATGTAATAACACCACAAACTACACAAATTTACATCTAAGAGGAAATTTGGTCCATCTACTAAAATAAAATTATTAACAAAATATTATCTATTACAATACTCAATCCATAACCACAACTATCCTCCCCAATCTGCAAAATAAATCCATACTCATCTACTCGATCCTCTCCCTTAGTCAAACTATATTCTTTGTTTAAAATTTCCTACACAAAAAATGTTTGAACTAATTTAACACATGTTCAAATTTGTGGCTAAGTTGTCATGACGTGTTGTCACATCCACTGAATGACATAAGATGTGATATTTGGTCCTCCATCTTCATTTTGATTCCTAGTGCCTATCCACTCCTTGCACTTCGCTCCCAATACAGTCATCTTTACCTAGTTTTATTTTCCGTTCCATAGTGATTTGCAATCACCATTTCTTGTGCAATTTGATCAATCAACTATTAAACTAGCGCTTGCACCTCAACAAGGTGCAATGGTTATGTCGATAGCAAGATATACTCTGCAATATATTGAAAGGCAGGGGGAAGATCACAAGGAAATGTATATTGCTTTTCTTAAGAATAACTATTTATAGCAAAAGTCAATTGATGATAGGATGCGAGAAAATTTGAATATGAACAAATGGAACTTTATTTAAATCAATATGTTATGCTTAATGGTTTCACAACATAATATATTTTGTACAATGAAAGAAGACCTATAATTGAAAAGGTCGATTGGATTAAGTACAGTTGTTGCTGGTTAATGATATACCTTGTGACCAAATGTAACATAATGGAAAATTGCATGTTGCGGGAAAATATTTTTTATAATACAAAAACAAAGATACACATTTCCTTTCATAAATGAGCTGATTTTAATATTCTCTAAAGTCGTTTTAAGTCAATTTTAAACAGAGGCATCCAAGTTTATTTTAATATAAGAATACTTGTTGCCCTAATTCAACACCTATTTCTTTGCTTTCCCCAACCCTATTTTCTCATGGTTGCTTGAGCATGCAAAAACTCGAGGGATGAGCTTGGCAGATGGAGGTAGCATGGATAGCTAGATCTCGTCTTAGGGCGACCATATAACTAAATTATTTATAATTCAATGATTTAGTATTTAATTACTCTCATGATTTAATATTTCAAATGGTTATAATTGTTGGTGCCACACAGGTAAAATTTCATCGAAGTTACCATGAAGACTTGCTAAGAGGTAATGCAATACATTGTTATTGAAATTTATAGCACTGCAATAATTTTTTGTGGATTTGGAAATCCCTGGAAAAGTTGGCCTGCAATTTTAAGAGCGTTTGATGTTTGCGCTTGCAGTGCGAGACTGCTCTTTAAATTGAGTCGTCCAAGTTTCAGTCAGCTTATGAGAATTTCTGCAAGGAAAAATCCTCGTGTTTACAAGCTTACAAGGGCAAGTACTCTTATTACTTAGTATTCACATTGTCTGCCATGCAAGTTAGTTAATTTTTCCACTCTATTTCTCTCCCTTACAATAAACAGAGTATCCCTTACAACAATGTCTCCCCTGCAACAATGTCAAGGTTTATATAAAAACACACTATTGTGTCTTTGCCATGTAATACTAAGTAATTTGTTACATAATAATTAGAATTGATAAAAGGAAGCCATCGTATGGGGCTCACAGACAATTATATAAAGCATTACAAAGAAAAGGGAAGAAAAATTGAGATGCTTACGTAGGATAAAGGATGTCATAACATCAAAATCTAAATGCACGACCTCTTCACTAAAACACAGCTCCATCTGCAGCAGATCGACATTCTGATCGTGACCATGTCGAGCTTCACTCTGGTTCCCTCGCACGCGTGCTGGATTGTCCACCACTACAATATGAAGGAGAACGTCAAGACCTTCAACATCTCTGGTATGGGCTGCAGCGCAAACATCATCAGCCTCGACATGGCCAAGGATCTCTTCCGCCTCTACCCAGACTCGTACGCTCTGGTTGTGGGCACCAAGTGTATAACCCTCAATGCCAATTATCTAACCATATGTTGCATCATCCCTGAATAACTTATCTTGAAAGATAAAAACATTTAGAACTACTCTTTTGCTTATAGTCATGTAAGGATTATGTTAGAAAAGATCCAGTCTACAGTCATAATTGATAGTCCCCACATTATATTTTTATCTTATAACAAAATATGAAAGATCCTGTATAGATTCATAGTTGGTAGCCATACATTACATTTTATCTTAAAACAAACAAACAAAAATTCAAATGAAGCAACAATACATATAACTGTGCTTCCTTTACTGTAAATAAGTAGATATCTAAAATGCAATGGATTTTGTTTCTGAACTACAAGAAAAGAAAAAGAAAAGATGAACTGAATCCTAACATGAAGCTTCTGAAGAAAGGCTTCCAATGAACCTGTGAGCATTACAATTACCCCTCTATAATCAAGAATTTGACTAGAGAAAAACCTACATCTCCTGCATGACAAAGGCCTTCTAAATGTTTCCTCTCACAGACCATTTCAACAGGTTAATCAATCAATCTTAACAAATGAGAAGAGGTAGTGAACAAAATAAAATGATGTAAAAAGCCCAATGGTACTAGTGGAAAGCATTATTGCAAGCACCATTATTAGAGAGTACCCAAGATAAAGCACTGCAGAGATAGGACCACTCAAGCTATGAAGATCAAAAACCAGACAGTTGATAGAATACAGTAAGACATAAAGAGCAACTGACCCGGATGCATAGAGCGACTTCCACCACCACTGCCAATCCTCTACACAGAGGTGCATGTATGTAAGCACCACAGAGACCTCAACACATACGATAACAAGCAGGATGAGCACAACAAACAAGAACCCAAAAACGTAGTAGAACCTTCTGAGCCAAATGCTTGACAAGATGAAGAAAAGCTCAATAAAGAGGGTTCCAAAAGGCACGATACTCGCTCCCAAGACAAGTAGCTAAGATGGTTATTTTCTGGCTGGAATTTCTCTTGGAATTTGATTTATCCTGATAGGATATTGAATGGCTTCAGCACAGGTTCCCATAAAACCCCCCAAAAGTGTCAGAGGCACAGATATGTAAAACTAGAGAGACAAAAGGATGAAGTACAGAGAAATTAGGATGGCTCCTATGCTGTGACTGCCCCACAAAATATAATTCAAGATTGTCAGGATAAAAAATACTATTCCAGGGAAGAAACATGCAACAGACAATGCTACAGATCTCCAACCCATAGAATCCCCCTGAATGGTCCTCCACAGCCTAACAGCAACATAGCCAGCAAAAAATCCTAGGAAGAGATACAATAGAATCATTCCTGTTAACAACATTCCTCTTGAAGCAGGAGACATGAACCCAAATGCTGCAAAAAGTATGTCACAACTGCCATCCCTGTGATTTGCACGCCATCACCCACCATCACACAGAGAAGCTGAGTGATTTGGTGCTCTAAACACATCACCCACAACAAGCTTCCATCCAGAAAGCTCCTTTGTCATTTGGGCTTGCGCCTTCTTATCCAATTCCTCATACTTAGTCAAATCTCTCCTGACGGTCCTCAAAAAGATAACAAAAACGATTCCATCGAAGAAAGAAATCACCATAAGAGAATTCAGGATAGAAAACTAGTGCACACGATCACCATCCATATTCAATTATGCATCCCATCTGGAAGGCCATCTGATATCAGATTTTACAAAAGCCAACTCATAAGTAAAGGAAATGTGTTCTTGCTCTTTAATCACCTGTTGCATTTCCTGGTCACACTATACACCAGGAATCGGATCATACATCTTGTTCATCGATATCGCAGTTGCATCTCACTTAACACTGCAAGGAACAACCTCAAATCCAACCACTTCAAACCCATATTTCTTCTTAGAATTATCCTGGTCGGGAGGAATCATCGTCCCATCCTCACCAATACCAATGAAAGAATTGAACCCAGAATCCTCATACTCATGCACCAAAAGCTTGAATTTGAGATGATTAATAATGTAATGATCCTTGTCCTGTTCTGATAAAAAGCCCACAGGAAACCCAATCCACTTTATAGATATACCATTCTGCTCAGTATAACTCATTGCAGGAAGATTGTCAAGGATCACATTAACTTGGTACAGATCATCAATCCATCTTAACCTCATGCTCATTCAATGGCTTTGTGGTGCAAAGATAAAAGGATTAATTCGTATTCATGTGAAAAATATATGGTGAGGTTTCGATCTGGTCACCCATGAGAAGCTCACCCAGATTCTCTACACTTTTTTTAATTCCTTTTGGGGGTGTACAGTATGGAAAGTTATAATAACTAAAGGGAAACTCAGTTTCTATTGAGGTCAGAGAATTAACCTTGACAATCAGATTCCCCCCTTTGGGGTAAGTATGCATATAACTTCCAGGTAAATAAAATGCATCAGAAACAGATCCAAATAGCAAAACAACAACAAATAGGGTTGTAGTACTCATGTGTGAAGCATATCTCAACACCAATGGAGCCATGTGGCCCTAGTGTTGATGTCCTAGAAACCCTCACACCGTTGATAGAATAAAACCTTGCCCCCAATAAACAGAACTCTGCTTGCGATCTTGAACCAGAAAAACGAAATGGGTATTCAAATCCGGAATTTCTAAGCCTACCCAACTAGTTTTCCAAGGATATTCGAAATCAGAAAGTTTGAGCTTATAAACTCTTAATTCTTTACCAAGTAGATCGATTTCCTACTCAGCCGACTCAGCGTAGTTGGAAAAGAAGACACTGACGGCTTCTACAGGATCTCCCTCCACCCTTCGATCATTCAGGTGGCCGCAAACGCTGTGAAAAGGAACCTAGCTACCCTTGGCTCTTCTGCTAAGGGAGATGCTCTACTACGCCTTCAACATGTTGTGCATCAAGCTTTTTAAGATGAACTTGGAGCCTTATATTCCAAATTTCAGGCTGGCATTCTAGCATTTCTGTATCCACCCGGGGGGAGGGCAGTGGTGAACGGGATGGGGAAGAGTCTAAGGCTCACCTAGTTCGATCTAGAGCCCTAACGTATTGTAAAAATTCTAACCAAATTTGACAGAGATTCTTACACAAGAATAAGGAAATATCATAATAAAACTTAACTACAGCACCCCGTAACTCATTTTGTTCACAAAGTAAATGAAACACTAACATAGCTCAACATAATATTTATTACTGGATTGAGCCACAAAATAGATTGCGAATACAAATAGGTGAGCTGAAAGATAATTCCATCAATGTATGCCAATATCATAAATGAATACAAACATTAGTCTGTTATCTTACAGAGATAATTGGATCAGCCTCTGATATTCAATGTCACACCCGCGGGTGATTACACGAATCCCCTTGACAAATGAAATACAATTTGAAGCTCCACCGAACTTCTGTCGATGTGTTAGGAGTCCGATGACGCACAACTGGTGTAAGATTTGTGATGATGCTCTCAGACTTGTTCTGTCGATCTCTAATATAGATGTCGTTCCCTTGTAGTGATGCCTTCGAGCCAGAATTGAGGGACGTTGCTAGCTCTGTGGGTGTAGGTAGATCCCCGAGCCTGGTAACGACAGCTACAGTTGATGATGGACCTTGCGTATGAGGCCAAAGCCGTGAGGCTTAGCCGAATGCCTCTGGTAATTGCGTCCTCAGTAATGAACGCGTCTCATGAAAAATCAACTCCTTAATATCATACGCCTCCAATGGATGTCTTCAATCTGCAATGGTCGCCATACAACATGAGTGGATTGTCGAATAGAACGGAAGTGTGAGAGGATTTAAAACAACAAAGCACGAATATCCTCAGGTGTGATGCTACGCACGCACCCGAGTGACCAAGCCGAGAAGCTACGCTCTCCAGCTCGCCAAGACAATATGTCCAATATCCATCATGATCACCAAAAGAACACGAACACAAATAAATACTAAACTACCCGCCAACTTAGAATCTCGGCCAAATAAAAAGACAAAACCGAAATTAAAATTCAAAGTTCATAATCGGCGCCTCAAGTGAGGTCGGCCCAAAGTCAAAATCAAATTATTTTAATTGCAGGACATTACAATCCCCACCCTCAATTCGTTGCTAGTCCTCCAGCAACCTAAAGTTAGGATGCTCAAAAATCTCCACTCCTTCCCAAGTGGCGTCTTCGCTAGGAAAATTCTTCTATTTAATCAAATATTGTGGGATGACCTTATTCCGTAGTCACTTCTCCTTCACATCTAGCACCGTCTCAAGTTCAAGGATGAGTTTACCTTCATCATCAAGTGGTGGCAGCTCAACTAGAGGGGTAATCTTCTGTCCCAACACTTTTTTCAAGCAAGATACATGGAAAACATTATGAATTCTGCTTCCCAATGGCAACTCTAGTTCATATGCAACATTCCCAACCTTCCTTATGACCCTGAATGGGCCGTAGAACCTAGGTTTCAGCTTCTCAACTTCGTTTCCCTTGAGAGATGAGTGTCTATATGACTGCAACCTCAAATACACCATATCATTGACCTCAAAAGTCCTCTCTATCCTCTTCTAATTAGCGTACAGTTTTTGCTGATTTTGGGCATGCTGCAAATTTTCCTTTAATGAGTTCATGATGTCAATGTTTTGTTGCACCATGTCCTTGGCACTAGGTACCATGTTGTCTTCCAAAAGAAGATCCATGAAAGATGTAGCATCGTAGCCATAGAGTGCTTTGAAAGGTGTCATCCTGATGGACATGTGATGTGTAGTGTTGTAGCAGAACTCTCCGAGGTGTAGCCACTTCACCCATGCAGTTTGTTGTCCTGTCACGTAGTTCCTCAATTACCCCTCAATAAACTTGTTCACTATTTATGTTTGCCCATCCGTTTGGGGGTGGTAGCTAGTGTTGGGAGTTAGCTTTGTGTGAGATAAACGAAAGAGTTCTTGCCAAAACAAACTGATAAATCTGCTATCCCTATCACTCACAATATTTCATGGCAATCCATGGAGCCTAAATACTTCCCTAAAGAACAAATCTGCAACTTGAGGAGCTTTAAATTCTCAAGTAATAGCATAGAAATGGGCATACTTAGTGAGTCTATCCACCACAACATAAATACAATGTTTACCTTGCACCTTAGGAAGCCCTGTGATGAAATCCATTGAGATGCTTTCCCATTTCTGATTTGGAATGGGCAGGGGTTACAACAGTCCAGCCGGTAATGTATTTTCAGTTTTGTTTTGTTGGCACAGTAGACATTCCCTCACAAGCTGCAATATATCCTTCTTCAACCTTGTCCGTGCAAAATGCTCTCGCTTGCTTGTATGTCTTGTAGAACCTCGGATGACCAGCGAGAGGAGAATCATGGCAAGCTTTAATGATTCTACTTTTAACCTTTGAATGAGGTACAAGATAAATTCGGTCTTTGTAGAGGATGAGCTCTTCAACCACCCTGTACCTGTCATCAATTATCTTTCCCTCCAAAATGTCATTAGCAAATGCATCTTTAGCATATTCAACTATAATGTCAGTACTCCAATCAGCAGACATATCAGCCATAGCACAAAGGTAAGGGCTTCCTAAAGAGAGCATCAGCCACTATGTTGTTCTTGCCTTTAACATATTCAATATCAAAATCATAAGCTTGAAGTTTACTTACCCATTTTTGCTGCCTATCATTCAAATCCCGTTGATTTAGGAAGTACTTTAAGCTGTTATGATTTGTTTTCACCACGAATTTCCCATAGACCAAGTACTGTCTGAATTTAGCAAGGGCATGCATAATAGCCAACATCTCCTTGTCATAGATGGAAAAAAAAAAATTCTGATTTGGTGAGCTTCCGACTCTCATATGCAATAGGATGTTTATTTTGCATTAACACGGCTCCAATGCCTTCGCCTGAAGCATCGCACTCAAGAACAAAAGGGGATGAGAAATCTAGAATAGCCAAAACGGGACACGAGCTCATTACCTCTTTGAGTTTGTCAAATGCCAGCTAGGCTATAGGGCTCCATGAGAATGCTCCCTTCTTTGTCAAATTGGTCAATGGTGCCGCAAGCTGTGAGAACCCCTTCACAAATCTCCTGTAGTAGCTGCAAAGACCCACAAATCCTCTCAACTGTGTCAAATTCTTAGGGGTAGCCCATTCTTGTATTGCCTTGATCTTCTCTTCATCCACACTTACTCTTTAAGCGCTGATTTTGTGGCCCAAGTATAGAATCTCAGTCATTCCAAATTCACACTTTGACATATTAGCATAGAATGAATTCCTCTCAAGGGCGTCAAGCACCTCTTCTATATGCCTTAGATGCTCTTCCCATGTTTTGTTGTAAATTAAGATGTCATCAAAGAAAACCATAACAAACTTCCTTAACTGAAGAATGAATACCTGATTCATGCAAGATTGGAAGGTAGCGGGAGCATTGGTCAAACCAAACAGCATTACTAAGAACTCGTAATGCCCATAATAACACCTGAAGGTTGTCTTCTGCATATCTTTGTCTCGGACTCTAATCTAGTGATAGCCTGAATGCAAGTCGATCTTGGAAAAGTATACGGCTCCATGTAGCTCGTCTATCAATTCATCGATCTTGGGAATGGGATAACAGTTTTTGATTATCTTCTTATTGAGGGCTCTATAATCGATGCACATCCTGAGTGTCCCATCCTTCTTCTTAACTAGAACCACTAATGAGGCGAAGGGGTTTGAGCTCGGTCATATAAAACCCATATCTAGTAGCTCCTTGATGGCCTTCTCAATCTCCTCTTTATATATATGCGGGTGACGATATGGAGTAGTGATTACTGGCTTGGCTCCTTCTTCTAGCTCTATGACATGTTGGAATCCTCTATCTGGTGGCAATCTGGCTGGGATATCTCGAAAGACCTTGCATTTCTTGTCCAAGATGGCCTGAATGTCACTGGGGAAGGCTCTTTCCTCCTTTGGTTGACAGGTATCTGTAATCAAACATTCGGCTGCCCATGCCACTTGATCTCTACGGAAAGATCGCTCCATCCTCTTTGCTGAAACCATCATTGGCCCATTCCTAGAGAGGCCCCTGAGTACCACCTCATTGCCCTCATGTTTGAATTTCAGCGCCATAGTCTGGTAATTGGTGGTGTATTCTCCTAAGGAATGAAGCCATTGTACTCCTAGAACTATGTTTGTATCTCCTACATCAACCACATAGAAATCATCCTTCATTTTGTGGCCACTTAGCATTAGCTCCATTTGTTGAATCTGCTTTGTACAAGGGAGGACATTGCCTCCGGTTGCCAAAACATCAAACCCTTCGAAATCCTCTGTTGCCAAACGTAGCTTAGCTATTCTTCTTCTGTCGATGAAGTAGTGTGTGGCCTCACTATCGATCAAAATTGTCACTTTCTGCCCTCGAAGGGCTCCCCTCACACGTAACGAATGGTATCGAGGTGTTCCGGAGAGTGTTGCCAAGGCACTTCCTGCTAGTTTCTCTTCTATTACGAGTTATGGTTGCTCCTCAAGAGTGTCTTCCCAACTGACCCCATTTTCATCATCAACCTCATCGTCAAATACCACCTCGATGTAATAAACTTGCCCTCTTCCTTGGCACATGTGTTGATTATTCCACTTTTCATTACAATAATAGCATAAGCCCTTTTTGCGCAATTCATTCCTTGACATGCCATGTGGACCTGCAAGGGGAATCTTAGGTGGCGGATTTGTCTTAAAGAAAGGCTTCTTGGGTTCTCCTATTGGTGTATTTTTGTTGATTGCCTTCCCTTTCTTGGTGGAGTCTTCAAGACTCAAAGCTTTTCGAATGGCGTCTTCCAAAGTTGTTGGCTCCAAAGCTCTCACTAGCCCATGAAAGGAGTCAGATAGACCCTCGATGAAGAAGAATGTGAGTCTCTTGTCAGATACATCAGACACCATTATTGCAAGTCTCTGAAACTTTGAAACATAGTCATCCATGGTACCTGTTTGCTTCAATCTAGTTAATTCTTGGAAGTATGCTTCCAGATCTTTTCTGTCAAACCTGTCCACCAGCTTCTGTGTGAAATTTGTATATGAATTCACTTGCCCAAATCCTTGGGTCACAATGCCATGGTGCCACCACTCATGTGCTAGATCCTCCAAGTGCATAATAGAAAATTTGACTGCTTCCTCTTCGGTCATGGGGCTGAGAGAAAAATATGTATCCAGTTTCTGGATCCATGATTGCGCAGTCATTTTTCCTAAACCATCGAATGTTGGGAGCGATAGCTTGCTGATCTTGTGTTGAAGGTCTTTGTTCCCACGGTGTTGTCTCTCATCACTCCTCCTAGCACTGTAAAACTGATCAAAGGAGATGGCAGCTTTAGCATCAACATCTAAATCCAGGTATTTGCGCACAAAGCTCGCATAACTGTGTTGTTCTTCTCCTTCCTGTCGGCCCTCTGTTCTTGGCAAGAACCTTGGTTGAGTGTGCTTGTGGGTATGTCCAATAGAAGTTTTTCTCTATTCTCCTCCTCCTGAATGCTCCAAGTGACCCCCCTCAGTACTGCTAGACCCAGATTTTATATTATTGACTACAGTCGTAAGAGACTGTATTGCTTGCAACAATGTTTGATTCGTCTGATCTTGTTGTTTAATGAAGTTGTCCAATTTATCATTATGGTCTTGATCCCCCACTTTGCTTTTACCTCTGCCTCCTATTCCTTGCGTAGTCTCAGACTTCTTCCTCTCTCGCTCTAGGGCCCGAATGTCCCTCTAGCTTAATGGCATACAAATTTAACCATAGGCTGGCAGGCCTTATAGCTCTAATACCACTGTAAAGATTCTAACCAAATATGACAAAGATTCTTACGCAAGAATAAGGAAATATCATAATAAACTTAACTACAGCAACCCGTAACTCATTATGTTCACAAAGTAAATGAAACACTAACATAGCTCGACATAATAATTATTACTGGATTGAGCCACAGAATAGATTGCAAATACAAACAGGTGAGCTGAAAGATAATTCCGTCAATGTATGCCAATATAAAAAATGAATACAAACATCAGTCTGTTATCCTACAGAGATAATTGGATCAGCCTTTGATATTCAATGTCACACCCGCGAGTGATTACGCGAATCCCCTTGACGGATGAAATACAATCTTAAGCTCCGCCGAACTTCTATCAATGTGTTGGGAGTCCGATGAAACACAACTGGTGTAAGATTTGTGATGACGCTCTCAAACTTGTTTTGTCGATCTCTAATATAGATGTTCCCTTGTAGTGACGCCTTCGAGCCAAAATTGAGGGACACTGCTAGCTCTGTAGGTG
Organism: Sequoia sempervirens; assembly: GCA_007258455.2. Classification (NCBI taxonomy): domain Eukaryota; kingdom Viridiplantae; phylum Streptophyta; class Pinopsida; order Cupressales; family Cupressaceae; genus Sequoia; species Sequoia sempervirens. The sequence continues at coordinate 3,514 of VDFB02324416.1, read as the reverse complement.
TAGGTAGATCCCCGAGCCTGGTAACGACGGCTACAGATGATGACGGACGTTGCGTATGAGGCCAGAGCTGTGAGGCTCGGCCGAATGCCTCTAGTAATCGCGTCTGCAGTAATGAGCGCATCTCATGAAAAATCGACTCCTTAATATCATACGCCTCCAATGGATGTCTTCAATCTGCAATGGCCGCCATACAACATGAGTGGATTGCCTAATAGAACAGAAGTGAGAGAGGATTCAAAACTACAAAGCACGAATATCCTCAGGGTGATGCTATGCACGCACCCGAGTGACCAAGCCGAGAAGCTACGCTCTCCAGCTCACCAAGACAATATGTCCAATATCCATCATGATCACCAAAAGAACACAAACACAAATAATACTAAACTACTCACCAACTTAGAATGTCGGCCGGATAAAAAGACAAAATCGAAATTAAAATTCAAAGTTCATAATCGGCGCCTCAAGTGATGCCATGCCTTTTAATGGCACGGACAGCCCTTCACTTGACCCATGCCCCCTTCTACATGCTATGCCATTCTTTTTAAATGGTGTTCTCCTCAATTTATTGCTTTCTTTGACCACATGATGCCCCATACCTTCATCCAACCACATGTTGCTAGCGTCCTTCTAACCGGGATTTGGTGAGAGGAACCACTTAAAAAAATTCCACTGGAATAGTTTAATCTGGCATCAGACAATAGACTAATCCAGTGGGATATCCCACCTATAATAGCCTATCGGCTAATAAGTTGGATCAAAAACTTTAATAATCTCCATTTGAAATACAATACTCTAAATTTAATATAATAAAAATAAAATAATTTGAAATTTTAAATAAACTTTAATTTTTTTTTGCATAATATTATGATTGTAATTTAATATAATGCATTTAATATAAAATATATTATTATATAAATATATAAAGAACATCCATGCCATAAGCATGGTCCAACAATGTCTCTAAAAAGAACACCAAATATGCATTGATAAACAGCAAAAAAAGCATGGATAAGCTTTTCTCCTTTTAAAGGCGGTTGCAAGCTTGTGACGGTATCTTCTCATACACGTAGACAAGCGATTTATGAAGACATCCAAGAAATGCCTAAAACTACTTGAGACTTCACATAATTTTTGCTTGCGCTGTGTTGAGAAACTTTCCCTGCTTTGTGAGTACAGGCATTAATTTCCCGAAGCCAGTCTACAACATAAATGTTGCTTTGTCCTAGGACTGTGACCATATACTTCAATTCTTTCCTTCTTGTTTGGATCATATTCAAAAACTTTGTCCAGCTTACAGGTAGAGCTTACAGGTAGAGTTGTTAACCTCCTGGAATCAATCAAGCTGATAAATGTTACCAGTGAGTGGAATAATTCAATCAAGCTGATAAATGTTACCAGTGAGTGGAATTATTTTATTTGCTTTGGATTAGGAAGTTTTCCTTATTTGTTGAGTGGAGTGGTTTAATTTGTAGTAGTGTTGTGCTACAAAGCTTTCCCTACCTTGAGGATAGAGTGTTTTCCTTTGTGTTTGTGTTAAGAAGCGGTCTTGGTCTCTATCTTGTGGGTAGACTCCTCATTCCCGTGAAGTTTGTCTAGTATGTCAATAGTTTCTTCTTTAGCCTGGAAGAGTCACACACACACATATATATTCCAAGATCTGGGATTTAATGCAACTATTGCATTTTGTTTGTTTGTTTCCTTTTGTTGGATTTTCTTCTTTCTTCTAAGGTGTTTTAATGTTCTTGGTTTTTCAATTCTGCTTAATTATTGATGAATTATGCAGGAAGAAGAGAATTTATTTATGTTTCCCGGTGGGGGAGTGCTCAACAAGAATGGAAATCCAAGTTTTTCAATTCTGCTTAATTATTGATGAATTATGCAGGAAGAAGAGAATTTATTTATGTTTACCGGTGGGGGAGTGCTCAACAAGAATGGAAATCCAGGAGACAAGTCTAAGACTGGTGGATGGTCTGCAGCTGCCATTATTTAGGTAATTTGTGTGCATATCTAATTCACTTTACAGTAGATAAGTGAGATCCGTTAGACTGATCATTGGTTAACATGGATGTGAAAAAATTCAGAGTTTAGATAGATGGTAATTGTGTTTGTTGTATACAGCTTAATGGATAATGTGTGCCTTAAGAGATCTATAGTTGAGATGATTCTAAACGAGTTTCTAGTAGATAGTCAGAGGAAGTTATAATTACATAAATATTGAGTGCTTTTACTAAGGAATTATATGGGCTGAGCTAGTTTAGAGACTCTTAAAAGTATGGATAATGTGTTCCAGTTAGGAGTTTTAGTTAGACAGGCAAAAAGCTAAATCTAGAATGAGTTCAGCAATTCATAACAGTGGATGTCAAGGCATTGATAGTTTCAAGAATTTGTATGTATAGGTTTAGGTATTCATCATATATCTTATCAAAGGATAATATAAGTTCTAACCATTTTATCTTTTTAATATACTCTTCAGGAGCGGAACTTTCTTACAAGGGATTGCTGGGCTGAAGAAATTAAATTAACCAGGGAGGTTTTAAGACTAGTGCGTTTAAATATATTATCACAATGAAGGATAATCGACCTCCCTTCCAATAGCTTCATTGTCTATAATATATTTATATGCACGAGTCACAAAACCTCACTCACAGCCACAGTTTGCAGTGTTGCAATCAACCAGTTGTGCAGAAGGAGAAACCAATTCTTTGGTAACAATATGATTAATTCCTTCAATGCCTCTAAGAAAAAGTCCTAAAGTTAAGCTATAAAACCGTGCATCCATTACATATTAATAAAAGCAATGCTCTTCTTTAAAAAAATCATCCTTAAGTTCAGTTTCTATTCTTGAAACTTACACAAATTATACTCACTACATTGCTGCTTTTTGACAGGTGTAACAGCGCAACTGGTCTTCAATTCATCTCGGTCAACATAGCTGACCCATCATCAGACACATAACAAGAAGCTTTCCCCACAGGATAATCCACAGCCAGAATGGAGAGAATCTTATTGGCAGTAATGAGAGGAGGCTGTTTAAATGGATCCACTGCACTCAAGAAGAAGTTCACAGCCAAAAGCTCGCAAGCCTCACTTCATCTCTCATGCCTTAGCAAGAATTAAAAACATTAAAAAATTTATTTCTATCTTCTAGTATGAAATACTTCTGGTATGAATTCTAGAGAATTCAGCTAGTATTATTCATGCTGTAATAGTATTACCTCAGTGAAAGCCTGTACTATTACATCACTGAAAGCCTGTCGAGATATGTCTTTCTATTGATGGGAGCCCATTTAGGGAATTGATCAAGAATCCAGGAGAAGGTGAACCAGATTTCAAGATAATTGAAATTAGCCACAGCCCATATGAGCTGTCAACTGGGTTGGTTACTCTGTAGTGGAAGAAGAATCCCAGAATGTTCAAACGGAAGATATTCTATAAGGCTGGATTTTTGTTCTTGGAATGAGTATGATTTTCGACAAAGGTTGCAAGGTCTCAGCCATCCTGAAAGAATTACTAA
>VDFB02324415.1:106738-156917 GCA_007258455.2 Sequoia sempervirens | reverse complement strand
CATTGAAATGCAAATAAATGTATAAAATAAATAAAATGCATATTAGCAATTTAATTATAATTATAATTACAATAGTAAATAAAGAAACAGACAAATAGTCATTCATCATGATAATATTATAATAATCCTGGTAATTACTATAAACTAATATAAACCAAATAATAATAAACAAATAAATCATTATAAATATAAACCTAAATATTATTATAAATAATATTATGATAGAAATCTAAATATTATTATACAATTATCATGTGCATAAATTAATAGTTACAAATCATGACAATACAATTATCAAATGAAATAAATTAATCTCTAGAACCTGGCCTAAATGATTCATATCATTTACAATAATTGGGAAAGCATCAATTCCCAAATAAAAACATAAACAGCAACAAGCGGTCAACTATCCTAAAACATAACAGCCAATATTAGTGATGAATCGGTTCCCACAAGGCAGCGATCACACAAGGGACATGTCCCTAGTCAAAAGGTGGATGAGACTCTTGGAGATTGACGTATAAAAAGGAAGAGACATCCAAGGCATCGCTGAAGGGATAGAGATAGGAGATGGTGGGCAGAGATAAGTAAAGGTGGCTGGGAATAAAGGAACTCTTGCAGATCGTAAATATTAGAGAGGCAGCAGCGGTGAAAGGGAATAAGTATACATTTAACAGTAAGTTAAATATAATAATATAAAGACATAATTAAGTATCATTATGGTATATTCGCAAATGATTCACATATCTGCTTACCCATATATATATATGGGGGTCACAAATGATTCACATATCTACTTACCCATATATATATATGGGCTTACCCACATATATATATATGGGTAAGCAGATATGTGAATCATTTGTGAATATACCATAATGATACTTGCAGCAATTATTAAGCCTTATAAGTAATGATGACTCTTTAATATAAACATAAGTAGATTATGTATATTTATGAATTGTCCTCATCCTATGATCAATCTAGTATAAGGTTGAAGGAGACGAGTAAGGAATCAAAAAAGTGGAGAAATACAACAACTCAAGTGATGTACTCACTTAGCAATAATATTTAGCATATTTTGAATATAAGAAACAGATATTGCTAATCTGATTATTGGTGTAATGTTTTTTTTTAGTATTAACATGATAATACTGATGTTGATATTGACTTAAAGAATCAATAATAAATGCAAATGTATTTGATTGCTAAAAGATTGTCTTCTTTGTGTTTGTAAACTTATTGGGAGGAAGGGTGTAAGGGAAGTGGTGCCTAAAAACCCCACTTAAGATTTCACCCCTGGAACCCAAGGCAAGGATGGGCCATGGAGGGGTGGAAATTCCACCTAAGGTTTTTCCTAGGCCAAAGGCATGGGTGGGCCATGGAGGGGTGGGGGTCAACTTAAGAATCTGCCGAGGCCAAGGAGGGGTGGTAGGCCTAGACCACTTATACGCTGCCCTGACTGTCCCCAATAGGTTAAGTGTCTTCTGAGGTGATGACGTGGGTAGAGAAAGCAGGTACAAGTGTTTCCACTAAGCACGCCACTCCGAAGGTGGAATTGTCTTGGTTTGGACGTTTAGCTCAGGGCCAAGTGGTGGGTTGTCCTGATCAGATGCTTGTGCTCTTGGGCTTAGATAGATAGCTTCAGGTGGATCTACCCATGCTACTCCTCTTATGTCTTCATTATTGCTTTTGTGATTATGTTTATATTTTGGATATCTAGATATAAATGCTAATATATATGTGTATGTGGAAATGGTGTTTATATGGTAAATGCAGATTTCAATCCAGGATTATTTCATTAGAGAGAACATCCCTTTAGAAAGAAGAAACCCTAAACCGAGGGCAAGGCCGGGTAAGGGACATTACATGTTTAAAGGCCATTAAGAAAAATCAGTAACAGATCAATTTTTGGATCTAAGGCTGATGTTGCTGCCCTTATGTCCAAGAAGACAGTCAAATTGTAAATTCATTTGATCTCTTCTACTTACATCCAAATCTTATAATTTAAGCTAAATACCATAGAAATCATGCATTCATGATTCCATAAATAGATAATCTCCTACATTTGCATTAGATGTTACATGTTATTTAATTAAATTTACCAGCTTTCATACACTAAACAAAGAGCCTAGTAAATGAGAACTCTAATATAGAAGCTCCCTGTAGCACATCATATGTTTGACTATATCATTAACATTCTATTGCCAATGTTTAATATATTTCTTTTCATGCATATCTTACATTCTCTTATAAATTATAATGAAGTAAAAATGCTAAAATTGATCAATTGTAACTTGAACCCCAACAAGTAAGAAAAGACCTATAATAAGTAGGACAAATAATGCACTAACCAAGGACAACAAACCGAGTAGCCCATTTCAATATACTAATTCCAACTTTTCCAGAAGGAAGCTCCATCAAATAAGGCATCATGATTGGCTGTATATAGAAGGCAAATCCAAATATTGATGTCGCTTGAGAAATATTTTCTGCATCAAAATATTGTCAATTCAAATGTAATAAATAGTTGGCATGCCTCAAATAACTCAAAGTAAGCCTTTTATAAGCAAAAATGTCTAAAACAGAAGGAATTAACAGAATGTACAAGTTCATATATTCTACTCCTAGAAAAAATTACCATATGGAGGAGTATCTTGACAAACAATTCTTTTGAATTGAACGAACAGAAATTACAGTAAAGAAATTCTTTTTTTTTCAAATAGAAACTACAATACAGACACAAATTGCCTGGAACCGCAAAAACAGAACACATTAATCTAAGTACTAGGGTATAATAAAATTTTACTCAACTCTAATTTAGGATCATGTACCACTGTCAAGTTGGAGTCAAAGTTTAGCTATGCCAAAACAGTGACGGATGTTAATGAATAAACATATCAAATTAAAGACTGTCAGACAAAGTCCACATACTATCTTGAATGCACTTGACAAAATGTCTTTTTCTTTGACCCTTCAAGGCATCCAATCAGTTACGTACAGTTCTTTATGGATCAGTGTCTATTCTGAAGCATAATTGCTAAGAGAGCTGAAGATTTGACCAAGGTGCTTACAAATTCTGACCATAAAACCTTATAGCTCACCAGACCGTTGGCTTTACTTATTGATGTTAACACTGTTGAGGCAGATAACTAGTACAGACAAATCCCGCAAAACAAGATCACTGTTGTCTGTACTTATTTCTAGGGAGTCTAAGGTTGGAGAGAAGGTAATATTGAGGGTTAGACCTCAGAAAAGTACATGTTTAACACTTAAACACAAATAGAATTCACCATGACAGAATAATCGTTTTTTCATAGAAATACAATGATTATCTTTTGCATATACATATTTTATTTGTCAAATATCTTTAATTCTATTCTCTCTTTGTGTGTATTCATAATAATCCTAATTTAAATAACATAATAATGCTAACTTAAGATGATAATCTTCCTAACTCGGCTTACTCAAAAACTAGCATATTACTTTTAATAATAACCTATGCTAGCTATTCTGGCACTGGCTTTGTCTGTTCCCCACATTACATTATTAATTCTTGGCTTGCTTGGATGGAAATGGCACATAATATTCATCTGTCTTAACACAGAAAGAGCAGCAATGAAAGCGTTTTGACTTAGCAACAATGAAATGGTTCAAAATTGAAGGTGGCAATTTTTTCTTACCCATGTACAAAACTAGAAAAGTTGAAAATTTACAACCACTTAAATTCACTACTAATGGAGACAATCTATGGAAACATTAAATCTTAAATTTTACGTGCTCATGACAAAACTAATTATTCTTGTCTCTCATTGAATACTTGTTTCTTTTTAGTAAAATTTGCATTTTTCAATCTTTATTGTTAGGAAAACAAACACTAGGTGGTCATAATAGGAAAATGAATTCTGAAATGTCTTGATCTTACTTAATGATGGAACTCCAACAATTTCAAGTTGACCATTGTGAATTGCCGGTAATCCATGTTTGATGCTATCAATCAATATGACCACTAGAAGCCATAGAACTAATGCAGTTCCAAGAGCTGCTGCTTTATCCAACTGCATGAAACATAATACAAGATCAAATATATAATTTCCATTCAATTGGAAGGAGTCCTTTCAACACATGCAATATTCCATAGAAGTACCAACTACTCTATCAACACATAATTGACTTGTCCAGTGCAAATATAAAGCAAATGTATTTGACAATTAGGAAACGATGTGTGTGTATGGCTCTTTTACAAACATAGAAAGAACAATCCCTTCAATCTCAACTTTTCTTATCTGCATTTGTAGTTAACACTCAAAGAAACAAGATTACAAAAATTTATATAAGGTTTTGTTGTGTGAAATTGTGAAGAAACTATTCCTTTGTTATAAGAGGGTGAGTCCCCTATATGTTGTGGCCCAATAACTGTCGCTATTACAGTACCTAAGAGATCTTTTATTAGTGAAGTTAATTCAAAAACGGTTCTTTCTTTTCTATTGATAACGAGATTTCTTTAATTACATTAATAGTGGGAAGAAGCTTCAAAACATGATCATGTACCAGAAAATATCTGGGAATGAAAAAAATTATGTAAGATATGTCTTTCAATAGCTTAATTTCCAACAGGAGTTCCCTCAAAAGGTAGCAAAGTCATCATAAACTAAAAAAATCATGTGGGGTTGAACCAAAGTTCAATCATGATTCAATATTTTAGTCTCTCAAACAATTGCCTCTGTTACACCCATGCGAAAATTTTAGTACTCCATCACATTTTAAACCAAAATCTTTCTTGATTGTTAGTCATACTTCAAATTGTTATTGTGGTCATCAATGTTTTTGTCATCTCTAGTTAGTATCTTTGCAGGACCTACAAAAGGAGCTTTCTAATGCATTTGATGAGGCGAAGATCAAAGCTCAAATGATGGAGAAAAGACAAAATTTCACTGAGGCATGAAAAGATGTTGCCCAATCAAAGGGTGTGTGCATGTGTGAAGAGGTGCATAAAAAACAAAAACATGAAAGTTCCCTATCAATGCAAGGGCACACACCCAAATGAAGAGTTACAAGTTTTCAAAAAATCAAAAATGTTTTCCTATTATGGAGCACGTTCCTATACGAGGTGAAACATAAATTTTCAAATAGAGTCATTCCATTCAAAGGCATGCACTATAGAGGATGGACATAATTTTCAAAAATTCATAAGTGCAATTCCATAGCCAATATCATGCTTAATGAAAAAGATGCTAAATTGTTCAAAGCCAAAAAATTCAACCTAATACAAGGGCATATACTCAAAAAAAGGGCATGTTTTGCAAGATAAAATGCAGCTTGTTAGCACTCAAAGTTGTTTCTCCCACATACCTGTTGTGACCTTTTCACACATCGCCCCATTGCCAATGGGGACCCCCAGTTGCCTGCTTGTTTTTAGGGTTTTGTCTCCTTGCAACGGTTTCGTGAGATCATCTTGTTAAGAGTTTTAAGTCAGTCTGCCGAGAGTTACCCAAGCCAAGTCAGTAATCCATGCTTGAATCAGTGCGTAAACGTCATGGAAGCGCTCAGAAGGCCCAGGAAATGAAAATCGCCTGTGAATTCGGCCAATTCTAAGACTTCCTACTTTTTAGGAAATCTTGCTTTTTCGCTTTTTCATTTTTGGCATTTTTGGACCAAACAGGGTTCCCTATTTTTTAGGGTTTTGCTTTTTCTATTTTTAGAAAGTTTCTATTTTTGGATGGTTTCTATATTTGGAAAGGTCTCGAATTCCAAAAATGCACTCAGAAGTCCAAAAAAATCGAAAAATCACTCAGAAAATCAAAGAGAAAATTGAAAAATCATTGAAAAATCTGGAAAAACAAGGTAAAAAGCATGAGAAAAAGCATCAAAAGCATGAAAAATCAGAGCAGATTCTGGAAAAATCAGTCAAAACCAGTCAGATCTGAAGAGCAAAATCATAGAAAATCAACTTGAAAAAGGATGAAATTTGTGAAAAATCTGGTTAAGTCTGGAAAATTCGCCATTTTCAAGAAGGAAAATGTCAAGAGGAAGAAGGTATGAAGGTCTGGAAGATCATGAAGTCCGCCCAGCACTCAAAGAGGAATGTCCAAGACTAAGATGAAGTCCGCCATGCTTGTCCTAAGATCCTCCAAACTCCGCCATGCATGTCCAAAAGGTTAGGAAAGTCCGCCATCCACTTGAAAGGGAGTGCCAAAAGCTTGTGAAGTCCGCCTTAGCATCAAGGGAAAAGTGCCAAAAGGTCATGAAGTCCGCCCTCAATATCCTAGCCCCCTTCAAAGTCCGCCATCCACTTGAGGAGATGATGCAAAGACCATCCAAAGTCCGCCATGTTTAAGAGAGATGATGCAAAGACCATCCAAAGTCCGCCATGCATGTCCAAAAGGGTTGGAAAGTCCGCCATGGTCTATCAAGGGATAAAATAATGATTTTTTTTGCTAAGTGTTTGGTACCTAGCCAAGACAAATTCGAAAATTTGCCTAAGTATAGAGGTCAAAGGATAAAAAAAATGGAGATTTTGGCTAGGAATCATGACGTTTTCAAGAGGCTAAGTGCTAAGTTGAAAGGACAAGTGCTAAAGAAGTTAAGCTATGGCAAGGAATAAAATGAAGTGTGCCAAGCACAAAAGTGAAGAGAAATTTAAATTTCGCCTAAAGTCTTGGATGTCTAGAAGAAAAGTTGGCCGAGTATACAGAGAAAGATGCGCAAATCAAAGAAAGGAAGGATTGCCCTTGGCCAAAAGGAAGAAGAATTTGTCAAGCGTCAAGGAAATTCGCCCGATGGAGACATCTAGACAAGGATTTAGCCTGGAAAAATTCGACTAAGCAAGAGAAAATTTGACTTTGGCAGAAGAAAATAGGCTCAGTGCAATTAAAAGTTCGCCGTGGCAAAGAAAAATAAGGATCTGGCATAACATTTATCGACGGAATGGCTAAAATTTTGGCTTGGCTAGACGAAATTGGGAATAAAATTGGAAAATAAACTTTTGGCCAAAGAAAATGAAGAGGAGATTGGACAAAAAAATAAATGACAAAAGTCTTGAAAGTTTGACTTGATAAAATAAATAAAACAAGTCTCAAAGAGTTCGACTTCTAGAGAGAGAGTATGGCAAATCAGTGAGAATTCCGACTTCGGGAGATTAAAATGGAGAATTAAAATATGCCCGTGCCAAGATGAAAATTGCAAAGAGAGTATGGAATTCGCTTTGAAATGATAAATTCGACACAAAATTCACCGTGACTTCAGGAGAGAGAGTGTTAAAAATTTAACTTCGGAGCTAGAATTCAGGAGAGAGAAAATCTGAATTTGTTTATTTTATTTCTTGCAGGTGGATGACGACACGAGGCGAATCTTCAAAGAAGAAGCAATGGCGTGGAATGGTGGCAAGTCTGCTTCAAGCCAAATGGAGTGAGGGAAAAAGGATGGTAAGCACTAGGGAAAGTCCGACTTTTCCCCAGAGATGTTTGTCCAAAGTGGCTTGAAGTCCGACTTAGGCCGAGAGAGAAAACGTCCAAACTCATGTGAAGTCCGCCCAAGGAGAGGATGAGAAAATTGGCTAAAACTCAGAAAATTGGCTAGTGTTGATACCTTGGGGAGAAGAATTCACTAAGTGTTGGGCAGAAAACAGGAAAGATGAAGAGAAATAAAGAAGAAATGAATAAAATCCTTAGCACAAGCCAGATTCAAAATTGAAGGCAAATCCACAGGCAAAGTTCGTTCGAGCATGGAGATGGCCAAAACCTTGGCTAAATGTTGAATGGTCCACATGAAGGTGTTACAAAATAGCCAAAATTTGGCTAAGTCTGGGAAATACTTCACAAAGGAAATTCCAATTTCTCCATTATGGCGAAAGCACAGAGGCATTCTTCTCCAAATTCTAGGCACTTGAAAGAAGCTATCAGGACATCTTCTTGAGGGATTTCATCTCCTAAAGAATTAAAAACAAGCTTCCAATCAGAATCAGATGGTGACAAGAAGGGTTTTCCAAGCAAATTTTCTTACTTAGACAATTTCTCGACACAAATTGGAGAATTCAAAGAGGAAATCCAAAGGAATAACATCAACCCTGTTCAAGCAGGAGGGATTTCAAAGCAACCAACTTCAAGTCCAGGCACCGGCTCCAAGTGGAGACTTCCAGACTTCAAAGATTCCAGTACAAGTGAGAAGAAGAAATCAAAGTCTCAAAAGGAATCCAAGATCAAAGCTAGGAAGGAACAAGCACAATGGATAGAGTCATCGGCAGGGAAAATATTCTAAGGAAAGCACGTGGAAGGAAAACGAAGCAACCAAGGAAGGCATCCAGCACGCTGAGGTGGCGCCTCATCATCTTCCAACCAATCAAATTCTTCCAAATCAACATACAACAACTTTCTATTTTGTTGTTGGTTTATATTTAGCAAAAGGACAAGTGTCCTCAAATGAAATTTTCTCATTGGTCGAAAGTGACAAACCCTAATTAGGGTTTTATTTTGTAATCTCAGCCGTTGATTTGAAATCAATCTTGGCCATTGAATTGTAATTCGGGAGCGTATAAATTGAGCTCGCCCCCTCATTTGTAATGTGTGGAGACAGCATATGAGATTGTTGCATTGAGACTATTTCGAATAATAAAAGCTCTTGTGCATGATTTTCCTTGAATAACTTTTATTGTCAAATAGTAAGCGAGGTTGCATATCTTCTTCCGCCATAGATTAAAGTTAGAATTAGATTAAGTAGAATTTGCTTTGAAAGTTGGTTAAGTGAATGAAAGATTGATCGTATCGATTCAATGGTGAAGTACTGCTCATACTTTCTTCGAATGGATGATTTGCATTCGATGCGTAAAGTTAGCCTGAGCTCATAATTGTGGAAGCTTAACTTCAGCCTCATTCGAGGTTTGAAAATTATTATCACACCCCTTGAAGATTGCACCCATTTTGTGTATGTTGTCCAGTAGGAGGCGAAACAAAGTGTGGTTTATCCCCTTCACCGAATCCTTATTGTCTCTTGAATTCTTAGGCGTAGAATAGATTCCCCTGAACCCTTATCCTTTTTGCTATTTTTTTTGAGATCCAAATTGAAAGTCCTAATTGAAAGCCTTTAATGATAAATCCGCCTAAGTCCCAAACTTGTGAAGATTTCCTTAACGTAAGTCCCCTTGTTTATTACCAGCATATCACAACGCCCATTGAGCTTATCCACACGTCGAGACCCGACAAAAGAAACCTTGGAATCGCCATATGATCTTCTCGCAATCTTAGCATACGCGGTGGTTTTTCAAGAGAGGATAGAGTGTCTTTGGACATTTTATTCTGTGTGTTCGGTGGATGATAAAACGTACACCAACAATACCCTAAAGACAAACTAAAATCTAAGCCCGAGGAAGGTCAACTTAGAATCACAAACATGCAACTTATGATAAGGTAGAGGGCAACTATGGCCAATTCATGCAACTGGGTAATCTCTCCTTTAGGATCTACTAGGCCATGAGGATTGTTCCCTAAGGTCTTTAGACAAGACAATTAATAAGAAATATTCAATGAAAGTTGGGTCATCAACAATCAAACCCAATGTACTATGAACCTCTAATGTTTAATAAGCTAATGTTAATATTGGCCAATCAAGTGTTGAGCAAGTCTCAATAGTTAATACTTCCCACAAGGAAACATTTGTGGATACCTTCTTCATTTCGTCTATTACATTAAGGGGTATAGGCAACTATGATTTATGAGGTGCATATGTGGTCCACTAATTCTTCGGCTTCTCTACCAACAAACAAGAGACTCTTGGCTGCCAAGTCTTAAGCAGGGATGCTCTCTTGTTGTTTAGTGCACAAAAATAACTTTCCTCCCAACATGCAAGAGATTCATCAAGAACCATAGGTGACCAACTAGGTGGGATCTCATGTGGTTATAGGCTCAAAGAATTTTAAATTGAAATTGTCTACTATTGATTTTCTCTAGAGAAACCCTTGGAGTCATCTAATAGGACACAAGGGTAATACCACCAATTTTGTTCTTCAATAAAAAATTATGGACTAGAAAAAAGGCTATGTTGGGATTTTAAATGGCTAGAATTTCTTGCAATGAGTTGCCATGATTTTTTATTTTGGGGGTTATTAGGAAGAGCTAGGAGTCTGTACTGTCTCCTTCCCAAACCTAAGCTTTTTAGTGATCATTACCCTATTTCCAGAGTCCTGTAGGCTAAATGAGGGAGTTCAAGGGATTCCAAATTCCTTGGAGGATTCATGTCAGCATTTCCTGTAATATTCCCCCTTAATTTTTTTCGTTTTTTTATCAGCACAAACACCACTATTAGCGTTAGCTCCAAATATAAACCTGCTTGTAAAATAACCCTCCACCTTTTGATCACCAAGATCCCAATGTGGGTGAGGTGAGAGCATACAGTGTCAGGGATTGTTAGCAACTGGAAAATGAAATTACAATGCTTGCTAGGCGGCTAGCCGACCATGGATGAAAAGTAAAATGTTGGAAATACAAAGTAGGCGGATAACCGACCATGAGCTCAACCACTTATTCAACGGGAGTGAAGATATTACAATTATGAGGCAGCAAGCTGACCATTTAATCCTCACTACCACATGTTCAGTCGGAGGAATTTATTAAACTTAATGTGTTGAAATTAAAATGCTTCAACCACTTATCTAGTTGGAGCTAAATACAAAACTTAAATGCAAAAAAATAAAAGACAATTGTTAGTACTACTAACCAGCCTTACAATAAATGAGTTTCCAACTACAAAACATATTAGAATGAAGGCCAAATATAACCAATGATTAAGAATAATATCCTTCACCCTTTTACAATGATTATAATCAGATTTTAGCCTCTAAATATCAGAAAATCCGAATTACTTCAAGTTTGATTAGAAATAGTAAACACAGAAAATCAGACCAGCAAGTAAGAAATTCACCAATATGGACACAACTCCTTCAATGCAGCTTCCGAAGACCTCAAACAACAATCAGATGAAGCCTCTAATCATGGCGTCCCATCTCCAATGATCAAAAAGTGTCAAAACAGCAGTTAAGCCTTGGCACGAGTCCCAATGCAAAGGTACAAAAGTGGTATGTGTTAGTGTACGTTTTATCATCCACCAAACACATAGAATAAAATGTCCAAAGACACTCTATCCTCTCTTGAACAAAATCACTGCGTATGCTAAGATTGCGAGAAGATCATATGGCGACTCCAAGGTTTCTTTCGTCAAGTCATGACATGTGGATAAGCTCAATGGGTGTTGTGATATGCTGGTAATACACAAAGGAACTTGTGTTAAGCAATTTCTTCACAAATTAAGGACTTGTTGATGTGATTTTCGTGACCGCACCAACACAGAATAAAGTTTCCCAACGGATACTCTACCCTCTCTTGAACAAAGTATTCAGCATGCTAAGATTGCGAGTGAGTTCATGCTTTCAACTCCAAGGTTCCGATAATGCAATAGAATATCCTCAGTTGGTTCGTTGTGATTTTGCTGGTATCACAAGGGGACTTACACAATTGTTCGGCAGCTGATAGCAGACAGCAAATTAAGGGTTTCCCGTGGTTCGAATGATTTGGCAAGTGAGCACAAGTTTCCTAATTCTAACTAGAAATGAACTGAATTTAAAATGAGTGTAGGGGTAAGAAGGTTCTAATCTACTTTAAGGTGTGGGACATGGCGATCAATTCTTGCAGACTTCAACCAAGCCTTGCTTTGCCTCGCTTTGGACAGCTTCCACAAAACTGGTGCAATCTTCAGAGGAGTAGCGAAAGGTGTTCAGATTATAACTCAACATACAAGTACCATCAAGACGATGCATACAAACATGTGAATCACAATCGAAGTTAAGTTTGAAAAGTAATCCAGTTGACCACGCAGGGCGAACCCACCGTCAGCGAGGTATGGACAAGCGAAGTCTTGTTCAAATCGAGCACCACATTCCACAATTACTAAGTACTTGCATGAAAATGAAAACTACTCTACCTTAAGCTACTTCAAGATGCTACGTGAATTGGAAGGATCAAGAAGCCTCGACAACTACTCATAACAAAGAAGAGATCACCATCAATGAAAAATTCTTTTATTATGAAAGCATTCACGACAACTTCTTACAAAGTGTTCAAAGGGAAGACTTTCCTTCCTTTTCAATCTAAACTATACTATCAAACTATTCTACTTCCTATTCTATCAATTTCTCTATATTCCTTCTCTACTATTCTAACTCTAATCTAATGAGTACAAATGAGGGGGACTCCCCTTTTTATAGTTGGCCAAGTCCAACGGACGGCTCAGATTACAATCTGCTGGATGGCCCAGATTGTGCCACCTCAGCCCTAAACAAGATTCGCCCTAAAAACCGCCACAAAGAAGAGTGGGGTAATAAATGAGCCGTTAATGGCCACCATCTTCTAGAAGATTCCCGTTTGTAGATGCGTTCACACTGTTCTTGTTCTTGACTGCAGACTAAATCTGGTCACCACTGCTTCAAATTTTTGAACATCAAGCCTACAACTTTCTTTTTCTTGCTCGACGATGATTTTCCTCCTTGATGTTGTTCTTCAACTTTGAATTGTTTGGGTTTCCATTCTTTTCTCCATCTTGAGTTTTGAAAAAATTTCTTCATTGTCACTTGAGTTGGGTACACACAAAGTCTCAATACTTAGCCATTTTCTCCAGGTATTCGCTTAATCTCCCCAAGTCACCACCATTTAGTCTCGACGTTCCTCCTGCAAAACAAGCAAGGAAAAGAGCATCAAAACACTTCATAGTATAAATTTTGTTTACTTACCTGATTTTCATGCTTTAACTTTGAGGTTTGAGTGATCTCGTCATCTGATAGGGTTCATCATTTTCCTCTAGCACAACTTTTTCCTTTAAATTCCTCATGCCTTAGCCAAATTTCTCCTTCCTGAGGACGCATTTTAGAGATGCATTTTTTAAAATCATCTTTGAAAGTGCTAGCTTCAACTGCATCTTCTTCATTTTTCCAGCTAAGGCGTTCACTTTGACATTTCATCCAACTCTGGCTCGAGCAAAATGTTTTCATCAGGAACTCGATCAAAAATCATCTAGTCATCATTTATTCTTCGCCTTGAAATTTTTTTAAAATTTTCCTCTTAGAAAATTCATTGTTTAAGTGCCCATCAAAAATCTCCATCCTGAAGGCCTTGGCGAAGTGTAGAAGACTTTAAAATCAACTCCTTGTTGAAGATCTTAAATACCCAGAAGAAAATTTTCCTCAGAACGTGTTGAGTTCATAGGTATACAATGAACGGGTTCATTTAATTTTTGAATTTTGAACCTTAAAAAAAATAATTTTCAACAAATTACTCCAGTTCTTCATCCCTGAGCGTATTCCTACTCTAACTTGAAATTTTTTTTATTGACCCTGTGCAACTGGCATTATCTGATTCCTTCACTGGCAATTTCACTCGCGTCTCAAGAAATTTCATCACTTCACCAGACTTGGGCGTTATTTTCTTAGAGATGGAAATATTCTGCCTTAGAAGAAATTTAAATCACTTAGCACTTTTTGCATTTTTGCCTTAGAAATTTTTTTATTCATCTATCCTCAATCACCTATTTTTCCTGTGAAGAGATCTTGGCACAACTTGCTTTTAGAAAGTCACCACCTTACCTGCAATGCCCTTGCAATATTTTCATCACCCTATAAGCTTATTATTTCCAACGCCTTAGTTATATTTATTTCCCCTTTACCTCACATCTTGGCGTACTTAGCACAAGTGGAAGGAATAACTCCAACACCTTGGTAACTCTTAATTTTCACCTTCACACTTATTCTTTACATGGCACATATCTCTTAGGCAAGAGGATGGGTGCATATGGAGGTAGCAAGAGGACAAGCTTCAAACGCCACCTTTGACTTGTTTTGTCTTTACATGCCTTTACTTGGGCGCATTTTAGTATGTGAGGAGGATGAAACTCTTTCTAACGCCTTTGCTTTGACTTTTCTTCCTTGCTAATCTTGGGCGCATTTCTTATAGTGAGGTGGATGAAGTTTGATACTTAGTGTTTTTCCTGACTCTCCAGCTGAAGATGGGTGCATTTCTTAGGTCCTGCAGGATGAAACTCTAACTTAGAAAAATTTCCATCTCATGCCTGTGAGGAGGGCGCATTTTGGGGTAGCTGCAGGATAAACTCATGCCTTAGGATTTTTCTTTCCTTCTACCAGCTTCTTTGTGTCCTACTATTTATAGTAAGTCCTTTGATTTCCATACTTCTGAAGCTCAGAACGATTTGAAATTTTAAACATAGGAGACTTATGACCTAGTCAACCTGTTCACACTATTATCCTGAGCTGACCTACTATTTTTAGCCCACTTCTGAAGGTGGTTTACTATTTATAGTAACTGCTTGTTTCTGAGACCTCCATATCTCCGTTTGACTTGAAATTCATATGGCGTGCTCCTCATCGGGTGACCTGCCCATTGACGCTGGCGCCTGCTGCTGGTTTACTATTTTTAGCCAGTTTCTGGAATGACTTACAATAAATAGTAAGTGCTCCGTTTGCCTTCAAATTTTACCGGTGGATAGCTCGAAAGATACTAATCGCAGCGGGATACATCGGTTTTCGAAAATTCTGACTTTTTATCCCTCATTTAGGGTCCCGAAGCTGGAAACCCTAATTTGACTTGCATGCATATCAAACGACCTCCGTTTGATCTCGTTTCAGTTGCACTGTGCCATGTTTGTAGTTCTGATGCGCTGGGAGAGAGCTGTCGGAATGCACCTGCTAAAAATAGTAAGTCACTAAAAACTGATCATCTTGCTTTGCATGTCACATCATCGCGAAGCTCTTGAAAAACCCACAAGGAATCACCAGACATGCAAAGAAAACCTGACATGCAAACCCTAAAAATAGCCTCTGAAGGCTGAACTCCGAAAGTCATTATCTCACTTTGCATGTTACACCATTGCGAAGGTCTCTGAAAACCCAGAAGGAATCTCCAAACATGCACTGAAAAACTCTACGTATAAACCGTGAAATTTGCTCCGGAAGCTGAACTGCTAAAAATAGCAAGTTGTTCGTTCTGGCTCAAAATTTACCAGTAATGAGTTCAAAGTGTTTTGAATGTAGTGTGTCGAAACTTTGAAAATGCTGAAGGAACACCTGGAATTACACACTTACTAAAAATAGTAAGTTGTCAGAATATGATGAAAATTAGCTAAGAGTCGACTGGAAGCATACTAACAGCAACGTTAATCTCTGTTTTTAATTTATTCACTTTGTTTGACCCTAGATTGACCAGGAAAGTACAAACCCTAGTTTTCAGACTTGGCCAAAATTTCACGTTCAGGCTCAAAAACGGGCACACATCCGGAAAGACAGACAACAGAAAGAGAGGGAGAGACAAAACCAAAGCCAAAAGACGAGGAACGGAGCAAAAATTAGGGGGTCCCCATTTTGAATGGGGTGATGTGTGAAAAGGTCACAACAGGACTTAGACGGATTTATCATTAAATGCTTCTTTTGTTGGGATTTTTCAATTTCGAATTCAAAAAAAAAAAAAAAGGGAAAAAAGGATAAGGGTTTAGAGGTTCTAATCTATCCCTAGGAATTCAAGAGACGGTATAGATGGGGTGAAACTGGTAACCATGCTTTGCTTCGCCTCCCTAGGACAACTACACAAAGTGGGTGCAATCTTCAAGGAGTGTGATTATAGTTTTCATGCCTTGAACAATACTTGTCCAAACTGAAGTTAAGTATCCACAATCATAAGCTCAGGCTAACTTTACGCATTGAATGAAAATCATCCATCCAAAGAAAGTATGAGCAATGTTTCACCATAAACCTATACTATCAAATCTTGCATTCATTTAACAAACATTCAAAGCAAATTATATCTTAATTCTAATCTATTGTTGAAGAAGTTATGCAACCTTGCAAACCACTTGACAATAAAAGGGATTCAAATCAAATCATGCATAAGAGTTTTTATTATCGGAAGTAGCAAAACGCAACAATCTCATACACTTTCTTCACCAAATGAAAATGAGAGATTAACAGTTTATATAGAGTTTTCAAGAGAAAACAACATTAACGGCCAAGATTAAAACACATCAACCCTAATTAGGGTTTCCCAAACAACATCAATACTCAATGAGTAAACAAAGAGTAAAGTGGCGTTTGGAGCTATCTTCAAGGGAATGCATCCCTATCCTCCTGAGCAGCAGTGTGTTCGACGAACCTAGACACGATCTGGATGACTTCTTCCATCGTGACCTGTGGTAGCACGTTTATCCTGAATTCCAGCCCGTCCAAGTCCTCAGCATATCCGGCAAACGCACTCTCCCATTCCAGTTCTTGCTTTAGGAAGGCATCCCGGATGGATAAGAGGTTTGCCACCCTTGTGAAGTCTCGTCTCAGAATCGATCCTGTGGTAGAGAAAAATATTTCCTGAACCTTGTGCTTTAGCCTTTCTAACTGCATGTCATTCTCTTGGACAATCTATTTCTCAAATACATCTGCAGCTACAAGGTAAATCTTTCTCTGAATTTCTCGGATTTGTTCCTCAACTCTGAGTCCATCAGCTTTTTCCTTCTCCAAGCCCTCGCTCCGTACTGTCAATGCCCAATACCAATGGTGGAAGTCATAAGTGGCGCCCACAGCAATTATCTTTCCCTCGATCAAAGCTATTAGTGTAAGATCAAAGCTACCAAAGTTTGATTGACCTGGGGCAGATTGTATTCAAGAGGAATCAAGATTGGCAGCAAGAGGTAATATACGAAGTTCTAACAATGAAGACACTCATGCACTTGTTGCTCAAACATCGAAGAGGAAAGGAAAAGAAGGAAAGGCAATTTCTAGAGAAACTGAGACAGAAGATTGGATGGTGCTCCATGGGTAAAATTTGAGTCGTGAAAATTTGAGGCTCCATGGGTAAAATGCGCCCTTGACTAGGAGGAGGCCATGAAGAAATTTTCTAAGTGTGAAAAAATGGAAGTAGGAGACCCCAGATGCGCCTTACCTTGCATGGATACATGGAAATTCTTCTAAGTACTTCAAACTAGAAGTTCTACCTCTTAAATGCGCCCTTGAGGTTCAAAAGTTGAAAAATTATTCTAAGTCTTTCAAACTTGAGGCTAGATACTCCATTTGCGCCTTGACTTGTGGAGAGGCTGGAAAAAGGTTAGCAAAATATTCTGAGTTATAAAATTGGAAGCTTCAAGGTCAAAATGCGCCCATGTTGCAAGGAGGTCAAAGGGTCAACATGTTTCATCCACTTGCACATGCCAAATGCGCCCTCATCTCAAGATAGAATGTGAAGAAAAATTCTAAGTGTAGAAACTCATAGCTCACCCCTCCAAATGCGCCCCACTTCAAGGAGGAAGTGAATAAAGTTTATAAGGCATAGAATAATGGAAGCTCCCCCCATCAAAATGCGCCCAGCAAGGAGTAAAGATGAGAAAAAATTTCTAAGTGTCAAAATTGAAAGTTGCCCCTGCCATATGCGCCCAGGAGCTAAGGAGGCTAAGTGTTGAAAAGTTTAAGTATGAAAATTAAAAGCTCACTCATGGATTTGCGCCCAAGGCCATGAAGGTGGGTTAGAGACTGGAAATTTGCCTAAGGCATTAAAATTGAAACCTCCATGGGTCAAATGCGCCTAAGCTTGAAGAGTAAATTTGACTAAGGTACCAAGATTAAAAGCTCAACATGCCATTTGCGCCCCCCTTTTTAACTTGGAGAATGAGACTCTTAAAAGTTTCTAAGGCAATTAAATTGGAGGTCCAACCTATGATATGCGCCTAGCTAAAAGAGAATGGCATCAAGGATTTTTCTAAGTGCTCAAATTTGAAGTAGCCTACCCTAAATGCGCCCAAGAAGGAGACATCAAGATAGAAAATATTCTAAGGCATCAAGCTCAAAGTTCAAGGGGTAAAATGCACCCTTGAAAAAAGATGGGTAGAAAAGTTTCTAAGTGTCCAGAGTGAAAGCACGACCATTGATTTGCGCCCTTGAAGTGAAGGAAGTTGGAAAATATTCTAAGTCTTCATATTCAAAGCATGACTTGTTAAATGCGCCCCAAGTCAAAGATTCTTCTAGGTTTGATAAAATAGAAGCTTAGGGCCTCATTTGCGCCTTAACTTCAAGATATGGGACTTGAAAATATTCTAAGTCTTTGACTTAGAAGAAGACTCCTCTATATGCGCTCAAATGTAGGCATGTAAGGACAAAGCATCCATGCAGAGAAGAATATTCAAGGCGTTGAATACATGCAAAAGGGGAATAAAGACAAAAGATGTCCATGCAAGGCGTGTGCATGAAGAAGAGGACAAGTGGCATTAAGACCCTTTGAATGCGCCATCCCAACGCCTTGGAAGTGGGTCCACCTTAACATGTATGCGCCCAAAGATGTTGGATGAGGAATAAGCGCCCATGCAAGTTGATGAAATATTCTTTTTTTCTAAGTACTGATATTTAAATATCACCTTAAAGAAATACGCCCAACTTGAAGGAGTATTAAAATGTGCCAGGCTATCAATAAAATTGGCAGTGGATACGTTGAGAAGGTGTCAACTTCGCAAGGATAATTAAAAGTCTTCAAGTCAGAGCAACGAAGCACTCACAGAGATAAAGAAATGGATTAAATTTTGTTGAAAATTAATTTTCTAAGGTTCAAAATTCAAAAAATTAAATGAACCCGTTCGTTGTACACCCATGAATTCTACACGTTCTGAAGAAAATTTTCTTCTGGGTATTGAAAATTGTCGATGAGGAATGGATTTTAAAGTCTTCTACACTTTGTCGAGGCCTTCAGGGTGAATATTTTGATGGGCACCGGGTTGGTGAATTTCCTAAGGGAAATTTGAAAACAATTTCTAAGGCAAGGAATAAATGATGTTGTTGAAGATAAAATGCCTTGGCAGATGAATTTGAAAATGATCGCCTAGATGATTTTTGATCGAGTTCCTGATGAAACATTTTGCTCGAGCCAGAGTTGGATAAAATGTCAGCCGAAAAAGTGAAGAAGATGCAGTTGAAGCTAACACTTTTAAGAGATGATTTTAAGGAGATTAAGAATTTTGTCTAAGGCATCGAAATATGATGCACCGGTGTTATTTGCCTCAGCCTACAGATGTTGAAAAATCGTGAAGAAGGTTGGCTTGAGAAATGTAATATCCAGAGATCACTCAGACCGTGGAGGTTCAAAGCATGAAAGTCAAGCGAGTAAGGTAAATTTATATGATAAAGTGTTCTGATGCTCTTCTTTTTATCTGTTTTGCAGGATGAACGTCAAGGCTGGAGCACAATAACTTGAAGTGATGAAGAAAATAATCCAAGATGACATTTCAACCTCGAAGGAAGAAAAGTTGCGAAAAATGGCTAAGTGTTGAGACTTAGTATAACTCGAGTGACAAAGAAGAAGTTGTTTGATCAAGTCCAAGAGGATCAAGAGCAGTGTGAACGCGTTTCTAGACGAGAATCTTTTGGAAGATGGACATTAATGGTTCATTTATTACCCCACTCCTCTTGGTGGCGGTTTTTAGGGTGAACCTTGTTTAGGGCTGAGGTGGCACAATCTGGGCCATCCAGCCAATTGTAATCTGAGCCGTCCGTTGGACTTGGCCAGCTATAAAAGGGGGAGTCCCCCTCATTTGTACTTTAGTAGAAGCAGAGCTTAGAGATCAGAGTAGAGAGTAGAGCAAAGACACTTTAGTTGTAATATCTTAGCATAGCGTAGTTTGAAGGAGAAGGAAAGTTTTCCTTTGAAAACTTTGTAAGGGATTGTTGCGAAAAACTATTGTAATAAAAGATCTTTCATTGAATGGTGAATTCATCTTTGTTATAAGTAGCTAGCAAGGTTTCTTCATCCCTTCGACTTCAAGTAGCGTAAAGTGGAGTAGTTTTCATTTTCATGCAAGTAGCTGTTAGTTGTGGACTTGTGGAGTTAATCAAGGCAACTTCTTTTAATCCATACCACTAGCAGCTTGTTGACGGCAAGTTTGCCTTGTGTGGTCAACTGGAAAATATTACAAACTTAACTTCGATTATGGTTCATGTGTTTGTATGCGTCGTTCTGATGCGTGCATGTTGAATTATAATTTGAAACCTCTTGTCACTCCTTGAAGATTGCACCGACTTTGTGTAAGTTGTCAGCGTGAGGCGGCGTGAGTGAAGTGCCAAGATTGATCCCACGTCCGTCCTTAGATGAACATATAAACTTCTTAGGCCCTACACTCTTTTAAATTCAGTTCATTCCTGGTTAGAATTAGGAAACTATTGCTCACTTGCCAAATCATTCGAACCACGCGAAAGCCCTTAATCTACTGTCTATTGTCAGCTGTCGAACAATTGTGTAAGTCCCCTTGAAATACCAGCAAAACACATCGAGCCAACTGAGGGTATTCTATTGCATGAAGGAACCTTGGAGTTAAATGTATGATCTATCTCGCAATCTTAGCATGCAGGAAAATTTGTTCAAGAGAGGATAGAGTAGCCGTTGGCAACTTTATTCTGTGTTGGTGTAGTCGCAAAAACCACGTCAACACTAACAAAATGCCACTCTCTTTATAACTGAAAACCCATCAATTTCTGCACATTCCACTCCATCTTCTGTATCTAAACAATCAAGAACATCTTGTCACCCCACCCCTCAGTCATAGTCATGTTTAGTCTACTTTTTGCCATCTAGAAGACAACATTTTTTTAGAGAGGGATGGTGTAGATAGTCAAATTATACATTAGTTTACTTTTGTTATGTTGTAAGGATTCAATAGTTTTGGCCTTTGGGTAGTTGCTGACAGTTGGGAAGTCTTTAGCAACCGTTAGCAAGTTTGAATATTTTCTTGTACTCGAGACAAGGGACCACATTGTGCAAAATTTTTTGATCCCAATTTAGTATGAAGAGCATTGATTAATAAAATATACTTATTATACTCTCTCATTTCATATGTTGTTCAATATGTTCTTGTCTAGTCCAATTCTTTATGAATAACTTTATTTAATTTACCTTGTTAGTTGCCTGACTATAGGTGAAGTAAATAGAGTTATTCATAAAGAATTGAACTAGACAAGAACATAATGAACAGCATATGAATGAGAGAGTATAACAAGTATATTTTATTCATCAATGCTATTCATACAAAATTGGGATCAAGGACTTCTTGCAAAATGTGATCTCTTGTCCTAACTACAAGGAAATATTTAAACTTGCCAATGCTTGCTAAGGACTTCCCAACCATCGACAACTACCCAAAACTACTCAACCCAACCAACAAGCCTTCACTATTCTTGTTGATTGTACAACATAACAAAAGTAAACTAATATGTAATTTAACTCTCTACAAAGTGTGACAAAGATCACTAACCGATATTAACATGATCACTAGGAACAATTATAATGCTCAAATTTGATTCATGGTAACTGAAAATCAGAATACCCATAAACCTTACACCTTGTATTAATGCAACCAAATAGCAGTATGCTCAAACCAACATTTTATGCATTATTAGATCTTCATTAATACTAATCAGTATTAGATTACCATAAATTATCAGCAAAATCAGAAACTCCCAAAAGTTTAGAATATTAAATAGCAGTAAGTACAACTTTACCATAGGATTTTCAAAGAAAACTCCAAAATAGCTATGGATGGAACTCACATCAATTGTACAATTGCTAAGAAATAAGTGAATGTAACAATTTAGGTTTGATGTGCTGCAAGTAGAATGCTGCAAACTAGGTTGATGTGGTGTGGCAGCCTCCAATATCCTTTTTGTCTTGTATAGCAGCTAGAATCTAACAAAGGTTGTGAATCAATTTTGCTGCCTAGCAGCAATTGTCTATGAAAATATAATCTAGAAAAACTCTTCAAATATTGATTAGAATGTACAATAGTAGATGACCTTGAATTTCTTAGCAATAATGACTGAAATAACAGATTTAACCATCCAACCCCAATAAATATTGATAACTTAATGATATCGATAGATTTGCTTGCAAATAATCAGTCTTTCCAATCAAATCTTTAATCAATCTTTGACAAATCTACGCAATTTTGATTCCCAGGTGGAATCACCTCTAATGAATGAGAGGGTTTTCATCTTGAAACCCGAATATGGAAACCAAGAGGGTTTTTGTCTTCTAAATCTCCCACACCAAGTGTTTTCATCCTTGATTGCTTCAAACTCCAAATTGGAAGAAATAATAAAATGACCAATACCCCTCATTTGCTTTGAGCAATGACTTTCTTTTATAGCTGCCCTTTGGGCCCTCTATTTGAATTTACTTTTCCCTCCAAGTATTTAAAAATATTTTTTAAACTACAAAAAGCACATTTTAAATTACATATTGAATCAAGTGTTAAAAACATTTTTTAAATATTACATTGATCTTATAATAATATTTAAGTTTCCCTTTTGAAAACAAAGTTATTGGGCCTAACTTAAAATATTATTATTTCATTTGTTTTATCCTTTAGCCTACATACAAGAAATAAAAATAGGCTATGGCTCTTCAATTAATTCTTTTATTCCTAAGAAGGGGCATAACAAGTGGGACATTTTATGGGGCAACCTGATTAGCTTAAAATCCTTTCTGATTAACTAGAATCACAAGCTCAAAAGTAGAAGGGTTCAATTTTTATGGGATGTGATGCCTTCAATATCTGGAATATTTGGCTGGAAGAAAAAAGGGCATACTTTCCAAGATCATTCTCTTCCAATGGAAGTTATCTAGGTTAAAATTGAGGCATATTTGGGTCATTTGGGAGGCATTTTTTGTAACTCTTATTGGATTATGTTTTATGAAGACTGAAGTAGGATTGATAATTCACCCAAAATGGACTGATTACATGGAATGAGGAGGAATGCACATGAGATAGTAATGAAGGCTTCTAATTTTTGGTCAACACTTGAAATCGGTTTTGTTAAGATTAATTTCAATGGGCAACCAATGTAATCTTAGAGGAGCAGTAGGAGGATGCATCTTCCAATATGATAAAGGACAACCATAATTTATATGGCTTTGGATTTGGATAAATATACAAACAATGGAAAAGAAGCTTTAGTTTTAAGTAGGGAGGTGACAGAAACTTTGGATAGGGGGTGGAAGAGATTGATAGCGGAAGGAGACTCAAAGTTGGTTATCAATATGCTTAATAGAAAGCATGGAAACTCTCAAATCTTGAATAATATTATTGTAATGCCCCACCACATAACCCTAGAGAATGACGCAAACACAATAGAAGCGTAGCAATTTTTTTTTTTTAAATGTAATATTAACATGTAAAGTGAACAACACTAACACATACATACTCTAAGATACGCGACAACACATTATATTCGAATCCCATTATACAAAAGTAAACTAACCATAGCATATAATTATTACTCATTTAATAAATTACATCCAGAGTATTTAATTCATCTCATAAGATACAAAGTACATTAAGAATCATTTAAAGATTACATTCATTCCATAAAGCAATTACAAAGCTCATTTCCAAAATGAGGAAGTTCATACATTAAAGTTACAATTACAATGTTACAAGATTCCTCCTCGAATACAAACGAGGAGTAATACATATACAAAGTATCCAATTGATACAAAGAACATAAGAGATAGTACATATCAACTGGTACATGTGAGCTCTCCAATCTGGAAGATCCCGCCATCACAAACATAAAATAGAAACCCAACGGTGTAAAGTGCACGTTCCACCCAACCAATTGGTACTTGAAGGCCCACCTCCCGTGCTAGGAGATAGTAAAAGGGCTCCCTAGGCAAATACCAACTACCTCTAGACACAGGCAAACTCAAGACTAAACTACAAAAGTACAATCATAGTAACGAGACGCGAACACGGCTCAGACTCGGCGAGGGCGACTCGGCGCGGGACTCGGCGACTCCGGACGTGGACGCGGCGCAGACGCGGCAAAATTAAAAAAAGTTGAAAAACCCTAGAAATTTAGAGATTTTTAAGGATTTAAAACTTGTTTCAAGCACCCTTTATTGAATACAACACAAATAAAAGCAAATTTGATCACATGCATAAGTATACAACGATTACATAAGTATAAGGTACACATTGTAGTTGCGTTGCTGAAGGAAATAACATACTTAGATATATAAAATTAGTCAAATGTATACAAAACTCATGGAATATGAAATCCATGACATCAAATGTTCCATACAAATATGAAATATGAAATATGACATCAAATCAAAATGTTCTATGACTCTGCATCCTTCCTACGAAGGCGTCTAAAGGGCCTGGATGATGTTGCAGCTGCAGCCATAGTCTCTGCCTGTGTCTGACTCTCCATGCCACGCTCACCAACAGCATCTATGCCTCCTCGTGCTCTAGCCTCCTCCTCAGCCATGGCTACAACCTCGGCCTCTCTCTCTGCCTGGTCCACCCAATCAAGGTCCTCATCACTAAAGACTGCATCTGTAGCCTCAGTGGTCCACTCAGACTGTGGATCAACCTCGTCTAGATTGATCGGGGTTTTGTCATGGTCAAAAAGCTTCCTGTATCTGAGCCGAAGATTGTAATGAACATATACCAAGTCGTTCATCCTCTCCACTGTCAATCTATTGCGCTTCTTGGAGTGTATGTGCTCAAACATACTCCAATTGCGCTCACAACCAGATGAACTGCATGGCTGGCTCAATATACGAATGGCAATATTTTGCAGGTTCGGTGTATCAGAACCAAACATATTCCACCAGCTATCTGAGATGAGAAAAAGAAACAAAATCAATCTCATTTCAAGTTTCAAGTTCAAGTTCAACATTTAATAATAAATTATAATATAAAGAGATGAAAATTATGCCCTTAAATATATTTTTACCTGGTAGTAATGTTGTCCTATTATCTTTGCACATTTGACGTGCAAAGAAGTCTCCATGTGCCTTAGTGAAGGCATCTATCTCCTGCACCACCTGTGTAGTAACAGCAGGCAACATCCGCTCCAATGTCGTGTAGAGCCCACTAAGAATTTCTCTATCTGTACGGAGATCGCGGTGGAATTGGAAGGCCGGATTCAGGAAACATGCGGCTGCATGGATGGGCCTATGAAGTTGGTTTTGCCATCTCCTATCAATGATATCCCAAATGGGACGATACTTCTCCTCAACTCCACCATAGACTGATCTAATGGCCTCTTTGGCCCTATCCATGCCCTCATATATGTAGCCCATTGCGGGCTTCTCCCCATCTGCAACTCGTAGGAGAACTAGCAAGGGCTCAATAAACTGCAAAGTGCAAACATGTTGCACAAATAAGTGTGAATGAAAATAAACAAATAAAAGTAAGATATGATTAAAAATTAGAACATAATAAAGAATTAAATTTTACCTTCACAATCTCGTCCATTGGTGTCCAAAAACCTTGCTCATCAAAAATGCAATCAGCCACAGCAATCCCTGCAGTGCTTGTAGAAAAGGATGAGGAAGACCACTCCTCACTAGTAAACATGCGCCTCAAAGCTGCCCTTGACCGAATCAAGGATTGCATCGTGATAAAATTTGTTGCAAACCTGGTGATGCCAGGACGAGACAACTCCCTCAACCCCGTGTATTGCCTCATAAGGTTAAGCACCCATGTGTGGTTGTATACAAATTTGCAAACGTTTTTTGCTGCTTCCACACATGTTTTGATCCATGGGAGCTTCCCAAGATCCTCCAACATGAGGTCAATGCAATGGGCGGCACATGGAGTCCAAAATATAGTAGGGTGCCTCTCCATCAATAATCTACCAGCAGCAACATAATTTGCTGCATTGTCTGTCACCACTTGCACTACATTTTCTTCCCCCACATCAGCTATCACGTCCTCTATAGCCTCACATAGGTATGTGGCATTTTTGATTTGGCCAGAAGCATCAATGGACTTAATGAAGACGGTGTCACCTGAAAAAAAAAGCAAAACCAATTATTCAATAAATTAAAAAACATAAATCAGCCATATTAAATTATGTGATTCACTAAATAAAATTCAAATTCCAATGCATTGAAGGAAGTACAATTACCTCCGGAGGAAACTAGGAAATTAAGCAACGTCCTATTTCTCCTATCAGTCCAACCATCAGTCATGATGGTGCAACCAATCATGCTCCACTGCTTGCGTTGCTCCTCTAATTGTGCTTTCACATCTGCCACCTTTTGAGTCAAAAGTGGGCCCTTTAATTCATCTTCACTAGGGGCTTTGAACCCCGCCCCACATATAGTTATCGCATCAACCATGTTTTGCCAGAAAGGTGACCTATAACATGTCATAAATAAATTGATAAGTTACATAAGTATTGTAAAATTTGAATTCGATAATGAGATAATGAGATACATCTAGATTCTAAAATTTAAATATAAATTTTAAAACAATTAAACGAAAAAAATTACCTGGCTACATGGAAGGGAATGGTGCAGTAGTACCAAAAGTCTGCAATTGCCTTTTTGGCTGCATCATGTGCGTCCTTGTTCCAACCCATGCTCTCAAGCGACGGTTGGGAACCAGGGGTAGTGCGTGGTACAAAATATGAGTCCACCCTAGATTTACGAACTCTAGGGCCAATGCTAACACTGCCACTACCACTAGCAGTAGCAGCGCCACCAGCACTAGGAGTACGCATAGGCATTGATGATGCAGAACAGAAGCACCAGAAGCACTAGCACTAGGACGGTATGGAGGCATGGAAGAAGCATCTCCAACAGCACCAAGTCCCTGTCCAACTCCAACACTCAACAACTCCTGCTTCTGTTTCTTTTTCAATTCTTTTTGCATTTCAAAAGTTTCTAATTGCACCTGTACTTCACGAACAACCTCAGGAGGTGCTATAGGGCAACCCACTGCATCATGGGCGGGTATGCATGCAAGATGATATTTTAATCGATTTATGCCTCCATGATATATTGTTTTGCAATAGAAACATTTGGCGTCTCCTTTTTTCATTCCGGGAAAGATTTCAGCATGTTTCCAAGCAGGGTCTTTTCTGACTGGGGTATGAGACATTGTGAAAATAATAATATGGTATGATTTGCAAATGAATGTGGCTACACAAAATAGGGTTTCTAAAATTATTTAAGTTGCAAGTAGGGTTTGTAAAAAAAATATGCAAACTCAAAATAATAGTGAATTTTACAAATTACAATGAAATATTTGTTAAAAAAACACAAAAAAAATCAATTAAAATCGAACTTACCTCTTAGATTTAGCTTGGAATGCAATAGAAACTCCTCCAAATCACTGGTAATGAGCTTTCAATGCACCTCCTTGCTGGTATGAAGCTCCCCAAATGATATATGCTCTTGGATTTGTCTTCAACAAGTTGCTGGTTGCCCTCTCTTCTCCTCCTATTTTTCTTCACAACTCTCTCTTCTCCTCCTATTTTGCCAAATGAATGAAATGAGTGCCCTTTTAGGGCGAAATAGAAGATATAAATAAAAAAACAGTTTAAAAAAATTTGGTCTTTTAATTGTTTTTTGGCCTTTTTGCTGCTGCCGCGACGCGTCCTGATCGGGACTTGGCGTCTGGCGTCCGTGAGACTCGGCCGGCCAGGTAAGGGCCGGCACAGACGGGTATTGCCCACCGGCGCTCCGGGCGAGTCTCGGGACTATGAGTACAATACATAACATGAAGGTTACATTGCTTCCAGAGTAAAAGAATCAAGTACATCAACTGAACTATTAACCATTGTCAGAGGAGGAGTGTCATCACAAAGTTGCATGGGTTACCCTGGGGAATCTTTCTAGGCCCCGGCACCCATCTTGGGTTACCTTGGTAGTCTCTCACAACCCCCGGCCCACATGCAAACCGATGCAGTATCAATTATCTTTCAAAGAGATAAGATAATGATCTTGCCATTCCAAGCCTTCTCGTCTCATCCCAAGTCTAAACAAACCCTTGAGTCCATGAGCGAGGCACAATTAACAAGTTATATGTTTTAAGCTACCTGTTGTGACCTTTTCACATATCGCCCCATTCAAAATGGGGACCCCCTAATTTTTGCTCCATTCTGGTCTTTTGGCTTTGGTTTTCTCTCTCTCTCTCTCTCTCTCTCTCTCTCTCTCTCTCTCTCTTTCTGCTGTCTTCCTTTCCAGGGATGTGCCCGTTTGTGAGCTTAAACGTGAAATTTTGGCCAAGTCTGAGAATTAGGGTTTGTACTTTCATGGTCAATTTGAGGTCAAGTGAAGTGAATAAATTGAAAACTAAGACTAACGTTGTTGTCAGTGTGCTTCCAGCAAGTTTCCACTGAAGTTTCATCAAATTCTGGCAACTTACTATTTTTAGTAAGTGTTCAATTCCGGGCGTTCCTTCAGCACTTTCGAAATTTCAACAGTCACACTGTATCCAGAGCGTGTCAAGTTGCTCGTCTGCAAGTTTTGAGCCAGAACAGACAACTTACTATTTTTAGCAGTTCAGCTTCCAGAGCAGATTTTAGGGTTTGCATGTCAAAATTTTCAGTGCATTTCTGGAGATTCTTTCTGGGTTTTCAAAGACCTTCGCAACGATATAACATGCAAAGTGAAATAACAACTTTCAGGGTTCAGCCTTCGAAGACTATTTTTACGGTTTGCATGTTGAGATTTTCTTCGCATGTCAGCGTATTCCTTATCAGTTTTTCGAGACCTTCGCAACAATATAACATGCAAACCAAGATCAGGACTTTTTCAGAAGCCATCTTCCAAGGCAATTTTTAAGGTTTGCATGTCAGGGTTTTCAACGCATGTCGAGTGTTTCTTTATGGGTCTTTCAAGAGCAACACAGTGATATGACATGCAAAGCAAGATGATCAATTTTCAGAGACTTGCTATTTTTAGCAGGTGCATTCTGGCAGCTCTCTCCCAGCACATCAGAACCACAAACAGGGCGAAGTGCAACAAAAACGAAGTCAAACGGAGGTCATTTGATATGCATGCAAGTCAAATTAGGGTTTCCAGCTTCGGGACCCAAAATGAGGGGTAAAAAGTCAGAATTTCCAAAAACCGGTGTATCCCACTACGATCAGCATCTTTCAAGCTATCCACCAGTAAAATTTGAAGGCAATCAGAGCACTTACTATTTATAGTAAGGAGTTCCAAAAACTGGCTAAAAATAGCAAATCAACAGCAGGCGTCAATGTGAACGGGTAAGTCACCCGATGAGGAGCACATCATTCGAATTTCAAGTCAAACGGAGTTGTGGAGACCTCAGAAGCAGGCAGTGACTATAAATAGTAAACCACCTTCAGAAATGGGCTAAAAATAGCAGGTCAGCTCAGGACGCCAGTGTGAACAGGATGACAAGGTCATGAGGGTCCTGTGTTCAAAATTTCAAATCAATCCAAGATTCAGAAGTATGAAAATTGAGGGACTTACTATAAATAGCAAGGCATGGATAAACAAGCAGAAGCAGATGGAAAAAGTTGCTAAGTGTTGAAGTTCATCCTTCACCACCCTTCAAATGTGCCCTCATCCTCAGCTGGCTGGCAGATGAAAAAATTTCTAAGTCTGAAGATTCATCCTCCTACCTATGCCAAATGCGCCCTCTGCAAGGTGCTGGCTATGAAAATTCTAAATGATAGAGTTCATCCTCCTGCCTAGGTGAAATGCGCCCTCTTCACAAACATGAAATGAAAATTTTTTCGAAGGCATAATTTTCGTCCTCCTTGACCCCCAAAATGCGCCCTCAAGGTAATAGAAGTCAAGCATGTAAAATTTTCTAAGGCGTGAAGTTTCATCCTGCTCCCTAGGCCAAATATGCCCATGCAAGGTGGTAAAGGTTGCTAAAAATTTCTAAGTGTTAAGCTTCATCCTCCTCATATGCTAAAATGCGCCCATCCTCCTCATATGCTAAAATGCGCCCATATCCTAAGAAGGAAGTCAAAGAGTCAAAGGTGTTTCATCCTCCACTACAAGCAAAATGCGCCCATCCTTCATGACATATGAAATGCGCCAAGCTTAGAAGGAAGTCAAAGGAGTCGAGGCGTTGAAAGCTCTATCCTCCTACATGCATGGAATGCGCCTAAGTGAAGGTGAAAATAAAGGGGTAATTGCCAAGGCGTTAATGTTGAACAAGGTGAAGTTGATGAAAAAAATTACCATGTCGTGGTGAAAGCTCTCTTGAGTATGTAGAATGTGCCCATGTTAGCCATAAGGTGAAGAAATATGCTAAGGCGTTGGAATAAAATATCCCTCTCAATGTGCTAAATGCGCCAAGATGTAAGGTGAAGGTGGTGATGATAAAATATGGGTGGCGTTGAAATTAAATATATCTCTCATGAAATGTAGAATGCGCCCAAGACACTAAATTTATCTAAGTGAGTTGATAAAAAATTTCTTCACAGGCAGAATGATTGAAGATGAACGAAAAATTTTCTAAGGCAAAAATTCAAAATGTGCCTATGCTAGTGATTTTAATTTTTTCTAAGGCACAAAATTCCACCTCCCTAGAGGAAAATTACGCCTAGACTTGAAGTGATGAAATTGGTTAAGACATGAATAAGTTTGCGTGAAGAAGTCAGAGGATGCTAGCATTGCAGGATTGATTAGAAATTTTCAAGCCAAAGCAACTCACAGGGATGAAGAACTGGATTAAATTTCATGAGAAATTATTTTTCTAAGGTTCAAAGTTCAAGAAAAATTAAATAAACCCCTTCGTTGTATACCCATAAATTCGATGTGTTCTGAAGGAAATTTTCTTCTGGGTATTGAGGATTTTCGACAAGGAGTGGATTTTAGAGTCCTCTACACTTCGCCAAGGCGTTTAAGATGGAGAATTTGATCAACACTTGAATTATGGAATTTTTCTAAGGGAAATTTAAATTTTCTAAGGCAAAATGGATAAAATGTGTTTTCAAAGGGAAAAATGCTTCAGATGATGAATGTGAAATGGATTGCCTAGATGATTTTGATCGAATTCTCTGTGAGATGAGTTTTCCAGAGTCAGGGGTGAATAAAAAATTTAAATGCCAAAGCTTCAACTGTTAAATTAAAATTCTCAAACAGTGAATTTGAAGTGAATTAAAAATGCTAAGTACGCCAATCAAGTTGAATTCTTTGAAGTTCTAGAAGGTCAAGATTCCAGACGCCGAGTGACAAGTGTTGCAATTGCCAGAGGAGGGAAATTCGAATTCCTGCTATGAGGTAGTGGAGACTTAATGAACTGGCTAAAATTGGCCTCCTAGAATTCGACTTGCTTATATGAGCTAAAGTTTATTCATTTCTTTTCACTAGCTGAAGAAATTTGAATTTGCTCTAAGATTGAAGTTGCAATGCAAGTGAAAATTTGAGTTGAGTGTTGAAGAAGATTGTTGAAGCTGAGGTTTGATTGAAGAAGTGCGACTTGAAGTAGAGGAGTGTTGCTGAAGTGCGAATTTAAAAGAGTCTAATTGCTGAAGTAAAGTTGGACGATTTTCTCAAGTGTGAAGTTGCTACAGCCAACTTAGAAATTTGTTGAGTCTTGTTGAAGTTGCTGAGAGTGAAGTCGAAGTTGCTGAAGCTTACTTGCTGAAAATTTCTAAGTGCTGAAAGTTCGAAATTATCAAAGGAGAAGCTGAGGTTTGAAAATGAAATGTGATGTTGCAACTTCTCAAATTCTTGAAGTCGACTGGCAGCCCCAATGATATTTCATGTTATTTTATTTTTCTAAGTTATTTGTTGATGACTGTTTATTGTTTTGCAGGATGGCTGAAGTAAGAGCAACTGGCAGAGATAGCAATGTTGCATCCAGGCAGGCTGTTATCAAGAAGCTGAGCAAGCCTTTCCTGCCGGAGTCTAAGTTCACTTCGAAGTTAAGCAAGATGGCTGATACCAATTTGGGCTCTTTCAACATGGAGGCTTTCAAAAATCGGATAACAGGAGTTGGCAGTCACCGTCCTTCGATTACTTCACACAACATTGTTCGAAGTGGGTTGTATGCAACTGTTGGTTTCCCACCAGCTATTCAGTGCTCAGAGCTGATGATGGAGTGTGCTAATTACTATGAGGCTGATCACAGGTCAATCGTCTCACCAGATGGCCAAGTATTCGCCAACCTCACTCCTGCAGCTATCGGCAAAGCTTTCGGAATTCTTGCACACGAGAGGATTTACAAAACAAGAGAGCGAGCTGAACGAATGTATGCTTCTACATTCGAGAGATGTGCAAAGGTGATTAATACTCGCTGGATGAACAAGCCCAAGCCCTCTCATACAAAGTTGCCGAAGAAAATTATATCAAATGATTTGAAGCAGGAGTATTGTGACTTGATCATGATGCTGAGTAGAGTTGGAGGCTTCCCTTAAGCATTTATTTTTAAGCCATGGATGTTTTATTACATCAACCTCTTGCTGGAAGGAAAGGAGCACATCAACTGGACTGTGATGATCAGTGACAATTTACATGAGCAACTTTTGAGTTTGAGAAGAACAAAGACATTCTACATGGGCTCCTACATTATTTACATGCTGGCTCGTATGACTAAGTATAGGGGAATATCTTACAAGGAGCCAGTTGGTTGTGGCTCTCATCAATTTAAAATCCATGAGGCTTGTCCACAGCTACACCTGACAAGCACCACCCATTTCAAGCGTGTCAATGACGCCTTTACCATGCACATAACGAGATCACTTCAACAACGGACTCATCATAGGATCTTGAGGGAAGCTCAAGAGTTAATTGAAAGGTATGGGTGCTAGTTTATTCAGTTTCCGAGGTTTTCTTAAATCAAGCTACAAGATTTTTCTTCATATCCATCTAGGCTGCCTAAGGACCCAACCAATAGAATTTTGATGCTAGAGATATCTAGGCAACTGGTTGCCTATGATAAAATTCAGAAGAGAAAGAAGAAGGAAGGAGTTGATTTCCCGATTGTCATGGGTAATTCAGACGAAGTGTGTCCTTCACTTCAGGCAGCTAGGGAAGCCGAAAACGAGCTTCAGTTCTTTCATTTTTCCTATCACACCAATAGACAGCATTAATTGTGTACCCATGAATTCGACACGTTCTGAGGAAAATTTTCTTCTGTGTACTGGATGTTTGTGATGAGAAATGGATTTCTATGTCTTCCGCACTTCGCCAAGGCCTTCAGCATAAAGAATTTAATCGGTGCTCAAATTGTGAAATTTTCCTAACGGAGAATTTAAAATTTTCTAAGGCAAATTTGAATAAAATGGTTTTTGAAAGGAAAATGTTTTGAACGATGAATTCGAAATGAATTGCCTAGATGATTTTGATCAAGTTCTTCACAAATAAATTTTCCGGAGCCGAAGAGAAGTAAAATTCGAATTCAAGTGACAAAGCTCCGGCTGGTGAATTAAAATATGAATTTAAATTATAAATTTCGAAAGTGAATTTGAAATGTGGCAATCAAAGTTGAACTTCAAGAAGATTGAGATTCTCAGACAAGTGTCAGAAATGCCAGAGGAGGGAAATTCAAATGAAGTAGTGGAGATTTAATGCACTGGCTATACTTAGCCTCTTCTAGAAATCGATTTTCCTATTAGAGCTGAAGGTTATTCACTTCTTTTTCACAGCTGAAGGGAATTCGATTTGCTCTTAGTCCAGTGTTGAGGAAGTTGCTGAAGACTGAAGCTTGAGAAGTTTGAAATTTTGCTACGACTGAAGAGTTTGCTGAAGACTGAAATTTGTGAGTTGCTGGAGCTAAGGAAGTGCGCACTTGCTAAGTTATTTGCTGATTGAAAAGGTGCGAATTTACTTGAGTTGTTGCTGAAGCTCGATTTTGTTGCAGGAGTTTGAAGTTGCCCGTGCAAATGGAGAAATTCGATTTGAAAGGAGGAAGGTTGCTGAAGTTAAAATCTGAAGTTTGAAGCTGAATGCTGATTGAAGAAGTGTGAATTTATAAGAGTGAAGAGTTTAAAATCTGCAATTGCTGATTGAAGTTGCTGAAAGTGTTAAATTTGCTGAAACTTTCTAAGTGATTGAAGTTCGAAATTTCTTGAAGAAGAAGTTGAGGTTTGCGAATGAGAAATGATATTGCAGCTTCTCAAGTTCTTGAAGTCGACTGGCAACCCCTGCATAGTATTTTATTTATTTATTCGAACTTAAATTGCTGATGGATGTTTATTGTTTTGCAGATGGCTGAGGCAAGGGCGAATGGCAAGGACAACAATGGTGCATCCAGGCAAGTGGTTATAAAGAAGCTAAGCAAGTCATTTATGCCGGAATCGAAATTCACTTCGAAGTTGGGCAAGCTGACTGATACCAACTTGGGCTCCATCAACTTGGAGACTTTCAAGAAAAGAATGCTGGGATTTGGTGGTCATCAACCTTCGAACACTTCACACAACATCATTCGAAACGGATTATATGCAGCTGTTGGTTTCCCACCAGCCATTCAGTGTTCGCAGCTGATGATGGAGTGCGCCAACTGCTATGAGAAGGATCACAGGTCAATCATGTCACCAGATGGACAAGTGCTCGCCAACCTCACTCCTTCAACTATTGGCAAGGCTTTCCGAATCCCAGTGCATAGGAACATGATTTACAAATCAAGGGAGCGAGCTGAGCGAATGTATGCTTCTGCATTTGAGAGATGTACAGAGACGATCAATCCTCACTGGATGAGTACCCCCAAGCCTTCTCGTACGAAGCTGCCGAGACAAATCATTGCAGATGACTTCAAGCAAGAGTATTGTGATCTTATCATGATGCCGAGTCGAATTGGAGGCTGCCCATAGTCATTTATTTTTGAGCCATGGATGTTTTACTACATCAACCTCGTGCTGGAAGGGAAAGATTACGTCAACTGGGCCGAGATGATCAGTGACAATTTGCATGAGCAGCTCCTGAGCCTGAGAAGAATGAAGACATTCTATATGAGCTCTTACATCATTTACATGCTGGCTCGTATGACGACGTATAGAGGGATTTCATACAAGGAGCCTGTTGGTTGTGGCTCTCACCAGTTTAAAATTCATGAGGCTTGTCCGCAGTTGCATTTAACAAGTACCACTTATTACAAGCGTGCCAATGACGCCTTCACCATGCACATAGCGAGATTGCTTCAAGAGCAGATGCATCACAGGATCTCCAGAGAAGCCCAGGAATTGATTCAGAGGTATGGGTGCTGGTTCATACAATTTCCAAAGTTTTCTTACATAAGGCTGCAAGGATTTTCGTCATATCCATATAGACTGCCTAAGTACCCGACCAATAGAATATTGATGTTAGAGATATCTAGGCAATTGGTTGCCTACGATAAAATTCAGAACAAAAAGAAGAAGGGAGGTGTAGACTTCCCAATTGTCATGGGCAATTCAGATGAAGTGTGTCCTTCATTACATGCAGCTAGAGAAGCCGAGAGCGAGCTTCAGTTTTACCACTTTTCATATCACACCAGCCGACAGCACTATGATCCGCATAACAACATCAAATGGGTACTGTCAGAGGAATTTAAACATGAGGCAAATATTGAGGATTATTGGGCTGATGCATCAGACGAGGCTGAAGTCAGAAAAAGAATGTTTTCTAGGTTGCCAATTAACATGATCAGGGAGTGTGAAGTTGTTCCGGTTCCAGACCAGATAAATGAGGATATGGAGGTTGTCCATCCAGATTATGCAACAGTGAGAGATACTCCACTTCCACTCCCGGATTGGTCAGAACCAGAGATTGCTGACTTGGACACACTCTCCATTCCAGTCTTGACATTTACCAGAGCATGGGTTGACAGGCGGGTGAGCAGACTGAAGAGTAGGTCGATTGCTTTGACTTACAATTTAATGGGAGATCACAGGACACCCACCACCGGTAGGAAGAAACAAATCACACGAGGTCCAGAGTCTAGAAGGAAAGAGCCAGTTCGCCAGGAGCCCGTTCAGCCGGAGCCTCCAAGAGTTGTAGTTGAGTCACCCACGCCATTAGAGACGCGTTCTCCAAGTATACAGGAGGTTTCTTTGTTTACTGATCAAAGGAATGCATTGAATCAGGTGCAAGCGGTACAGGAAAATAATCAGCCACCACGGAGCGAGTCGGTTGGCCAGAGTGTCAACGCACCTAGTAGAGATGATCAGCAAACTGATGAGGGGACTACTACTGACCCTCAATTTCAGCAAGAGTTAGAGACGGCTTTGGAGGATGATGATGATATAGTTTCAGGAGATACTCAGCCACTTGAGGACGATGAGCCCCACCAGAATGATGTAGAGGTTGCACAAGTTCGAGAAGTAGAGGCACAAGAACAGTAGCCGTTTGATATACAGTATACAGTACCTGATTGGCTCAGGGATAGAATGAGAAGAAGCCCCAACAAAGAGATTGATCCAGCAATTGAAATGGAAGAGTTTTTGAACAGGATCAACGCACCTCCACAGAAAAAGAGAACACGAAAGTTTTCAAAGATATCAACTGATGAGGATGGCTCTCGCACCCTTCACATGGCCGTGCCACAGGTTGATTGTGACCGATATGAAGCAGTGCCAGAGAACTACGTGGTCACAACTTTGGAATTAGGACGCCCCACAGGTGCACAGATTGTAGAGGAGTGTGATAACTCCTACCACGCCCTCAAGGACAGACTATTTAAAAAAGAAGGAAAGTACAAGAAGTTGAAAAGAGAACATAAGGCTTTGATTGGATATATGCAGCAGTTGTCTCGTCCTCGTGGGCAGGAGATTCCAGTGATAGAGCTTCCAGCTGACATACCTAGAGAGTCAATCAGTGGCTTGTTGGAGTTAGGGAAGATGGCACGGGAGGCAGATAAGTGGGTCACGGGAGTTCGTGCTGAGACAAAAAAGTTTATGGAAGACCTCGCTCTTGCTTTTCAGCAGGCTTCTAGTATTTTGGCACGGATGGAGGCAGTTGATCAAGCCTGGGCTGATGCTTCAGTTTATCAGATCAAGGTAATTCAGCGTCTTGAGGCATTGAGGCATGTTCCTTTGCGGTTGCTGATTGATGGAGGGGTCATTTAGGAGAATGACCGGTATGACTTTTCTAGATGGTATTATTCAGCAATCACGGGACGTGGTTTCTTCGACGCAGCACAGGCGGATTCAACTAGAGTATGGAAGGCTATGGCCAATATCATTGATGGAGTCCACAATACCTTCGAGGCCATATTTGCTAGGCGGTTGAATCCAGATGAGGTGAATGTCGATAATTTGAGGGGTAGGCTGGTGCCTTTCTTTTCAGAGGTGAAGACCTTCGTACAAGATGATTTTGAGAACACTTCTACTTTCTCCAGTTTGATTCAGAGCACGCAGGATTCCTTAGTTGCTTGGAGAAAATCTTGTGCAAGGCATGAACAGTCTGTTACAGTGTTGGAGTTCCAGCTTGATTGCATTCCACCCATTTCAGTTCAGGAGGTTGAGGTTGTGCTTGGCAGATTCATCGAGTTTCCAGCCAGAGAGAAGGAGAATGGGAATGCACTACTGAACGAGGATCTTCTAGAAGACTGATTGTGGGCATTAATTGCCTTTACTATTTTGGGAGTGAGTGGGAATCTTTGCTCATTTATTCCACCACTCCCCATTCTGGCAGTTTTTAGGGTTACGGCTGAGGTGGCTTAATCTTAGCCATTCTTTTGATTGTAACCCTAGCCGTCTTTTGGGCCGGGCTATCTATAAAAGGGGGAGTCCCCCTCATTTGTAATTCATTAGACTAGAGATTGGACAACAGACTAGAGAGGCTAGAGTATAGAGACATTTTGCTTGGTAGTTTAGCATAGTGTGGAGAAGAAGGAAAGTTTTCCTTTGAAAACTTTAGCGGAGATTGTTGTGTAAAACTTTCATGATAATAGATCTTTTCATTGATGGTGGAATTCGTCTTTGTCATGGATAGCTAGCAAGGTCTCTTCATTCTTCCAGATCCAAGTAGCATAAAGTAGCGTAATTTTCATTTCATGCAAGTAGTTTACTTTGGATGTGTGGTGTTTTATTGAGGTAGCTTCATTTCATTCCATACCACTAGCAGCTTGTTGACAACAAGTTCGCCTTGCGTGGTCGACTGGAAATTATCTTCAGTTTAACTTCGATTGTGATTTGTATACTTATATGCGTCGTCCTGATGGTATATGTATGCTAAATTGTAATCTGAATATCTTTCGCTATCCCTTTGAAGATTGCACCAATTTTGCTGAAGCTGTCCGACGTGAGGCTAGGTGAAATTCGGTCGAAGTCTGCTGAAATCAAGCTCCCCACATCTTTCATTTAGGATAGGATATAGAACCTTCTTACCCTTACACTCATTTACTTTCCGTTCATTTCTGGTTAGCGTTAGGAAAACATACTTATTGCCAAATCATCCACATTATACAAATCCCTTCAAATCATCCATCTACTGTTAATTGCAAGAATCCTGAACAATTGTGTAAGTCCCCTCATGAAAACAACAATTCACATCAAACCAACTGAGGGTATTCCAAGTATTTCGGAACCTTGGAGTTGAACGTGCGAACTTTCTTGCAATCTTAGCGCACGGAACACTTTGATCAAGAGAGAACGGAGTAGCCTTCGGACTATTTTGTTCTGCTGATTGGTGCGGTCATAAAAATCACATCAACAGGAAACTGGCACTAGAAGGAGGGCCGAACGCAAACAATTGAGCAGTTGAACTCCATATCCTATCAAATTTTATTATCTGAGGAGACAATCTTAGAGACTCTTTTACCCTCCTCCAACGCGCAACAGGAAACTGGCGCTAGAAGGAGGGCCCTCCAAGGATTCCTACAGTTAGCAACATTCAAGTAAAGAAGGGAGTTTCATTTAAAAAATAAATTCATTGGAGAAGAAATTATCATGAGTAAAGATGGTGTTACCGCATAGAGAGATATTTCCAGTGTTGCAGCCTAATTTGGGATTCAACGACGACCAAGAGGACATCCTTTCAGGCCTGAACAAT
Organism: Sequoia sempervirens; assembly: GCA_007258455.2. Classification (NCBI taxonomy): domain Eukaryota; kingdom Viridiplantae; phylum Streptophyta; class Pinopsida; order Cupressales; family Cupressaceae; genus Sequoia; species Sequoia sempervirens. The sequence goes on along the minus strand of VDFB02324415.1, from coordinate 118,155 downwards.
CTCGCGTGGAGGACAAAGGAGAGCTACACTCAGTATAAGCGAACTAGCTTTGTGTTACAAGAAGAAGAGAAGGCTATTGAGATTCAATTGAAAGAGACTTGTTGAATCAAAGACAACCACTTGCTCCCGCTCCCACACCTCGCCGATAATCAGCTACATCCTGGATCGTATCAATTCATTCTCGCCTGATAAGTTGAAAAGAATTTTGAGGTCCACGCCAAGTGCATCCAAAGACTTTGTGGAGTTAGAGTTACCTACTCGAGCAAGGAAGAAGAAAGAAATCTATTCAAGTGAAGAAGTATTTTCAAACGAGGAAGTTCAATCAAGTGAAGAAAGCGGAGAAGAGATTTCAAGTTTGTTCAGAACTCCACCAAGTGTTTCAAGATTTACTCAACCAAGAACAGTCCAAGTTAACACACCAGTGTTTATTCAGCAACCAGTCCAAGCTACTACACCCCAACAGCAAACAGCCCAAGTTATTGTTTATCAAAGGCGACAACCAGTTCAAGCAATGGCTCAACCAGGAGGTCAACCAGGAGGTCAACCCAGAGGTCAACCAGCTCCAAATGGTGCTACCTGGTTGGTTACTAATCCGTCTCCGCTTGAGTTTGCTAATTACCACGACATGCCAAAGAATCCTGAGCATTTCTGCACTAAGTTTCAAGTTCATGATGTCAACCGTACTGCTGAGGACCATGTCAAGATGTTCGAAGATCACCTATGCAATAGGCAGATTGCATATGCAGACGTGGCTTGCAGACTATTTCCATACTCTTTGGGAGAGGAAGCTCACCACTGGTTCATCCATTTGCCAATTGGATCAATAAGGACATGGGAACAAATGAAGGAGGCCTTCGTCGAAAAGTTTGGTATTCCCATTACTCCCGTAGAGCTTTTCCGCAAATTCACAGAAGTAAGAAGACAGGACAAGGAGCCTACTCATGCGTTCAACAACAGATTCCAGAAAGCTCTCACAAGGCTACGTACTCCATACGTTGTTGCAGATGCTAGGGAAAACTATTATGTAGCCTTAGATCCCTTGACAGCAATGTTCGTGAAATCTCATCCCACTCCGGCAGTTATGAATCAAGCTTATACTAAGGCTGTCGAAGTAAGTCAAGGTTTAGGGCAGAACATAACTGGACCCTCACTATACACTGGCTTGGCCACAACAAACAATCAGATGCAAACACTCGGTTCAACATGGAACCAGCAGGCTCCAACATTGAATCCCGTTCCGCAATCGGCTTATCATGTTACACCACCATCTGACCAGTTAGTTCTCCATCCTGGGATACCTTTGTCCCAGACTCCAGCAACACAACCTGTCTATCTCCAGAATACAGTACCAGTAACAAGGAATCAAGAGGAGAAAGACGAAATGAAAGAATTGATAGAACAAATGAAGAGGCTGTCATCTGAGGTGACTTACCTCAGAAATCAAAACAATCAGATGCAATCTATGTTGAAGAATCATCAGGCACATCCAGGTGCCAATCGAGGATATCAGAATAATCCTCCACACCATCAAGATGCCCATCAAGGACATGGCCACGATAATAGTCATGGGTATCGAAGTAACAATCAAGGATATCAAAAGAGGTCCTGGAATACAGGACCCAATAACGGAGGGGTTCCATCACCGCTAGATAACCCACCGCCTCCGGAGAACCGTCCCATTGACAGAGTTTTCTTGGCTGAGGCCGCCATGTCAGGATGGTGCAGACTTCATAACACGAGTCAGCACTCAGAGTTACAGTGCCGCGAATTTCAAGTAGTTGCTGATATTTTCAAAGGAGAAGTAAAGAGTACGGAGGGTACTGAGAGTCCTCCAACTACGGGATATGAAATTGTCCCAGTGCAAAGGTATGACCAGGCACTAATCCTGGAAGAAGTCAATGTTCCGCCTGAATACCAAAGTTACATGCCGCCATCTATTAATCATAGATTCCCACCAGCTTCAGCAAATGGTCCCGTGGGGACGCCAGATAATCAAGCTGAAGAAGCTCAAGTTTATTCAGAGGCTCAAGTATATTCAGAAGTTCAGGATGGTTACTCAGAAGAGCCTCTTGGCCAAGATCACTACATTTTCCCACCGCTTAATAACAATGTTTTGGTGGAAGGAAAAAGAGAGGTGCAAGCATTTCAGACATCTGGAGGGACAACCCCAAAAGTTTATCAAAGGACTTATCATCAGAAAGAGCCCCTAACGTCATCAGTTCCTCTGAATAATTTCTCAACTCCACCGAATCCAAGCGCGAGCAATAATCCAAATGTACCTAAGGATTCCCCGGAGTACAGACAACAAGGTGTGATGCAGAACATAAATGGGCAACAGGCTGTCCAACAGTCTGTCCAACTAATGCAACGTCCACAAAAGGAAAATCTCCCAAGGGATGATATGAAAAGGCTAAGTTCCTATGTATTGGACGAAGTGAAGAAAATAAAAATCAGTCTTCCCTTGTACGAATTAATGAAGATTTCAGAAGTCAGGGATACTATCCTGGGAAGTTTATATGAAACATCTATTGTGAAGAGCACTTCTCAGGAAGCACCTAGTTCATCGAGGAATCCTCCCGTAAACACACAGTCTCGTCCCGTACAAAGCGCAAATATGGTAGAAGAGGTGCCTCATGCGCCATTCAACACTTGGGAGACTCCACAACAATCTTAGGGTTTTGTAGGAATGGTACAAGGAGCTTCAAGTGAACCTGAGAATCCGAAAACTGAAGATAAAAGAAGAGTTAGATTCAATCTGCCTACAGAGCAAAAGCAAGAGCAAACACAGAAGGTTACCCGAGATAATCAAGTTCCACAACGGGATGAAAAGAATGAGAAAAAGAATGTTATACCAGAGGAAAGAAAGAAACCAGTGGTATTTTACCAGGGGAGAGATGAACCAGCCCCATTCCTTGTGTCAGTTAGAATCTTTGGAAAGCTATTACACAATTGTTTGATTGACTCTGGCGCTTCCAGCAACGTCATGCCACTGAAGGTGTGTCAGAGATTGGGTATAGTACCGCTTCAAACTACCAAGAAGGTGACCCAGCTAGACAAAACTGACGTTTCAGTTGTTGGAGAATTGAATAGCATCCATATGCAGTTGTCAGCTGATCCCCGAATTCAAAGCTGTATTGACATGTCAGTGGTTGATATACCGGATGGGTATGGCATGTTGCTAAGTAGAGACTGGGCCAGAAAGTTGAATGGATACATTGCAACGGATTTTTCCCATATGTGGCTTCCATGGAGGGGAGTCCTGAATCAGATCAAGATTGACAGCACACCCAGGCTTAAATTGATGATCACTGAATATGGTGAAGATAATGAGATTATGTTTGTAGAGACCGATTTAGGCTCATATAGGCCTGTCAAGCAAGAAGTATTGATGCTGCAAAGCCCAAGTGAGGGCAAATGTTTAGAAGACGCCATGACCTCCACCGAAGTTCTGATTGAAAGTGATTCAAGTGATAGTGAAGGTGGAGGAACGTTTGAAAACTTCAAGGATTTTGTCCTTAATAGTGTGAAACAAGAAACGGAGTTGGGTAAAACATGCTTCCATCAAGAATTTCAAGCTTCCCAACTGGTGCAGAATACATGAAGCATTTCATTCCGAGATCACTTGTGCCATGTGCAAAGTAGCGTTAGAACAGGTCGCAAGGCTCGTCCCACGGGCTTCATTGCATGAAAAGTATCAAAAGATGAATGAAGAAAAGGAGATTTTAATAGAGGAGCTTGTAAAAGATGATACAACGCAGTCTGAGAACGAAGAAAAAGTTTCAGAGGTATGCAATCAAGAGGATACACATGTTCAGTCTCCCAGTACTCTTACAGAGAATCAAGTATGGACTTTGAGGTTCGATGGATCAAAGTCGAAGAAAGGCAATGGAGCAGGATTCGAATTAGTTAGCCCGACAGGAGAAGCTTATTTGGGTGCCTACAGGCTTCAATTCTCATGCACTAATAATGTCACTGAATATGAGTCTTTGATTCATGGGTTGCTCCTTGCAATTCAAAAGGGAGCCAAGATTGTACACGCCATTGGAGATTCTGACATCGTGGTTCGCCAAGTAAGAAGGCAGTTTGCTTGTCACGACAAAAGGTTAGGCCGCTATCGAAATAGAGTATGTGATTTGATAGAAAGCTTTGATGCATTCAATATCAAGCAAGTTTACAGGTCCAAGAACCTTGTTGCAAATTCTCTTGCACAAGTTGCTAGCTCGTTGGAACCATTGGCAATGGAAGGGTTAAAGAAATTCACAGTGGAGTTGGTCTCAACCCCAGCGGTCCCTGACAACATCAAGAACTTCCAAGTGTTTGATGATGATAAACAGATTCTGGATTTTCTCACATGCTCAGGTGTATTTGAAGCACAGATCATAGATGAAGAAGAAACTGAGGAAGCTGAATTCGACACGGAAGGAATTCTGAATTTGAAGACTAATGTTATTCCAAGAGGAATGGTTGAATTAGAGAGATTATTTGATACTGATAAACTGAGCAGGAATCAAAGTACTCAGGGCAATGACTGTGAAGCTGTCACTGTGAAGCTGTCAACCTAGGAACAGATGAACGAGTGAAGAACATCTTTATTGGGAAAGTTTGCACACCTAAAGAAAAAGAAGGCATCTTGAAGGTCATGAAAGAATTTCCAGATGTAATAGCCTGGGGATACGAAGATTTGAAGACGTATGATACATCATTGATTACACATACAATACCATTGAAGCCAGGCAGTAAGCCATTCAGACAAAGGCAGAGGCCCATGAATCCGTTATTAGAACCAGTGATTTATCAGGAAGTTAAGAAGCTGCTTTCGGCTAGGATTATTTTTCCAGTGAGGCACTCCACGTGGGTCGCCAATCTTGTTCCGGTCAGAAAGAAGAACGGAGAAATAAGGTTATGTGTGGACTTCCGCAATCTGAATAGAGCTTCCGAGAAGAATAATTATCCTTTGCCCTCTTTAGATGAAGTGTTACAAATTGTGAATGGTTCACAGATGATGTCCTTCCTGGACGGATATTCAGGCTACAATTAAGTGATGGTGGAACAAGAAGATAGATTGAAGACAGCGTTCACCACAAAATGGGGAACCTTTGCGTATAGAAGAATGCCTTTCGGCTTGATCAACGCAGGAGCCACTTTCCAACAAGCTATGGACATTGCCTTTCGAGACCTTGTTGGAAAGTGCATAATTATATACATGGATGACCTAACTGTATTCTCAAAGAAAAGAGGAGACCATGTTGAAGATTTAAGAAAGATTTTTCAGAGATGCAGAATATTTGGTGTCTCTCTGAATGCTAAGAAATGCATATTCGGCGTCACAGAGGGAAAATTATTAGGTCACGTCATCTCAGAGAAGGGTATTTCAATTAACCCTGAGCGTATTGAAGCTATTTCAAGGATTGGCTTGCCAGGTAGTCAAAAAGAATTAAGATCATTCTTCGGCAAGATCAATTTTGTTAGAAAGTTTATAACTGGATTTGCTAAAATAGTGAGGCCACTAAATGAGATGTTGAAGAAGAATGCGAAGGTTGAATGGACCCCACAGACTAGAAAAGCTTTTGAAGAGATTAAGCAAGCAATACTGGATGCTCCAGTATTGGTCAGTCCAGACTAGACAAAGCCTTTCTATCTATATTCGTTTGCCTCAAAACACACCTGCGCAGCAGTGTTGACCCAAAGAACAGAAGAAAAGGACGAGCACCCAATCGCTTTTATGAGTGCACCCTTGAAAGAGGCAGAATTAAGGTATCCAAGCATTGAAAAGCAGGCATATGCTTTAGTTAAAGCTCTCAAGAAATTCAGACATTATATCTTGAAAAGCAAGGTATATGCAATTGTTCCTGATGCCACAGTGAAAACTTTGCTGATCCAGAATGAGTTAGGTGAAAGAAGAGGCAAGTGGGTCGCCACTTTGCAAGAGTATGACATAGAAATACAGCCCATGAAATTGGTCCGAGGACAAGCTTTGGCTCAGACGATGGCAATGGTTGGTCTAGAATTGGTTCAACAAACATATGTATTGGAAGAAGTGTCTCCCGAGGAGTGGTAAGACAACACAGTTTATTACCTGTTGAATCACAGATGCCCTTGCCACCTGAATCCAGTCCAACGGAGAGCATTGAGAATGAGAAGTCAAAGGTTTATGCTTCAAGGATCAATTCTTTACAGAAGACACTATGAAGGGATTTATTTGAGATGTGTAGGAAAACAAGAAGCAAAGCAGTTAATGGAACACTTTCACGAGAAATTTGGAACTGGACACGGAGGAAGTCTGGCCACCGCCCATCAGATTCTGAGGGCTCAATATTATTGGCCCACGCTCTTTAAAGATACATATGAGCACGTGAGGGCTTGTCATATCTGTCAGACAGCAGCAAATAGAGGAAGGCATCCCGCCATGCCTTTGCAACCAGTGATTGAGGTTAGACCTTTTGCCAAGTGGGGACTAGACTTTATTGGAATGATCAATCCGCCCTCTTCGGGTCAGCACAGATACATTTTGACAACGACTGATTACTGCACCAAATGGACAGAAGCTCAGGCTCTGAAGCAGTGCACGACAGATGTGGTCATCAGGTTCCTTGAAGAGAACATTGTCACAAGGTTCGGATGCCCTCATGCCCTAGTCAGCGACAATGGTTCAGCTTTCTCGTCACTGAAGTTTTCCAACTGGGCCTTTGAGTACGGGATCACAATGAAATTTTCTTCCAATTACTATCCACAAGGGAATGGACTAGCAGAGGCCACAAATAAGAATTTACTGAATGCCATCAAGACGCTGTTGGATAAGAATCCGAAAGATTGGCACACGCAGCTGAAGTTTGCTCTATGGGCAGACATAATTAGAACAAAGAGTTCATTAGGAACATCTCCATACCACTTGGTCTACGGACAGAATCCAGTTTTTCCAGTACAGCTAAGAATCCCAACTCTCCAGTTCATTCAAGAATACCTCGAAGGAGAAGATCAAATTCAAACCAGATTGTCTCAGCTGATGCACTTAGAGGAGAAAAGAGATGAAGCACTTGAGAATCTGGCAAAACACCAGGCAGTGGTGAAAAGATGGTTTGATAAACAAGCTAAGATCAAGACTTTCCGGATTTCTGACTTGGTTTTATACTGGGACAAGGCCCACGAGAAGAAAGGAGATCACGACAAGTTCAATAAATTGTGGTTGGGCCCATATCAGATTGCTGAAATCCTTGGAGATAATGCATTTAGATTGCGTACACTGACAGGAGAGGATGTCCCGTTGCCCGTCAACGGACAGTTCCTCAAGCATTATTTCCAGTCCTAGGTTCTCTTCGAGAGCCTGCTTTGTAACATAATTAGATTAGGTTTGCTTTCCCATTCGTTTGCTTTCCGTTGCTTTCCTGTTTTCTTTCGTTTGGTTTTGGTTTGTTGCCCTTTGGGTTTTTGGTTTGGCGTTTCCGTCCCTTGAGTTGTCCGCTCAAGTGGTTTTGGTTTGGAATGGGCAAAGATTTTAGGGTTTCCCGTTGCGAAGGGGGGTGATGATGGTTTTAACTTTCACAACATGGTTCTTTCCGCTGGAATTTGTGCAAATTTTTGAAAAGGCCAAGATTGTTTTCCTTTTGTCATCATCTAGTCTTGATCAAACTCGTCTCAGGAGGTTAACCCGTTATTGTGTCTTAACACATGAGTCTAAAGATCCTAAATACTTCACCTATCTCCATTCTGGGTCATTTTGGTTTCTTGGGAAAGGTCTTGGCAGGTGAAAATCTTACATCTTGCTTCAGCGCCACTACAATTCTCAAACCCATTGGAGGCTTCATTGCCTGCCAGCCAATTGAGGAATTGACGGAGAATCAAAAGAAAAGAAAATGTGCTTGAAAGAAATATCTGAAAAACAAGAAAAGAAATGAGGAAATGAGAAATGAAAAGAAAAATATTATGAAATATTGGTTTTGGGAACATACGAGTAACTCCACCGGGGCTATGGACGCCCGGCCGGCAGTGGAGCAATATTCGTGAGAATTGTAGCGACAACCTCGTCGGGGCTATAGACGCCCGGCAGCGAGGCAATGTCCAGGATGCTTTTGAAGTTAAGATATTTATATAACTTGTTGCGACCGATTCCGGAGGTCAAGGTGGTTTAGAGATGGAACGAATGCACACACTCACAGGGTCTCAGATGAAAGTGTTATGATCCAATATCGGATTCTTCTCCCCTTTTGAGTAAGTGTCCTTTCTGTATGATGGTTTGAGGAAGATCAATCAAGGTTCAATTCTTAAAGTGTTTTTCAACACTTTCCCGTGGAGTCGCCAGATGTTGTGACCTTTTCACACATCGCCCCATTCAAAATGGGGACCCCCTAATTTTTGCTCTATTCTGGTCTTTTGCTTTTTTTTTGTCCCTCTCTCTCTTTCCTTTCTTCAGGCCCGTCGGATCGCTCCCATTCATGAAGCTTTTAACGGAATTTGGCTACTAAGCCCTGTAAAATTAGGGTTTGTGCTTTCCTAGTCAATCTTAGGGTCAAGTGAAGTGAATGAATTGAAACAAAGATTAACATTACTACTTTCCAAGATGCTCCCCCGCTGGATCGGTTTTGGCGTAATCAGCACTAACACAAAATGTTTCCCAACTACTCTATCCTCTCTTGAACAAATTTTTCTGCATGCTAAGATTGCGAGATAGATCATACATTTAACCCCAAGGTTCCTTCATGCAATAGAATACCCTCAGTTGGCTCGATGTGTTTTGCTGGTATTTCAAGGGGACTTACACAATTGTTCGACAGCTAACAACAGACAGTGGATTAAGGGATTTCGTGTAATTTGGATGATTTGGCAAGTGAGCACAAGTTTCCTAATTCTAACCAGAAATGAACTGAATTTAAAAGAGTGTAGGGCCTAAGAAGTTCTAATCTACTCTAAGGCATGGGACATGGCAATCAATTCTCACAAGCTTCAACCAAGCTCCGTTTTGCCTCACTTCGGACAGCTTCCGCGGAACTGGTGCAATCTTCAGAGGAGTGATCAAGATGTTCGCATTCACGCATCTAACATGAAGCATTCATCGGCTAACGACGCATGCCAACATATAAACCTATAATCGGGTTAAGTTTCACAAAGTTCCGTGCTTGACTTCACGCTAAAGGCTAACCCACCTCACGAGCCCGCTTAGTGGTATGGAATTTAACAAAAGTCTTCGGTTCAAAATCGAAAGCAAAATCACATTCCACAATTACTAATTACTTGCATGAAATGAAATCTACTTTATTTTAAGCTACTTCAAGATGCTACGTGAATTGGAAGGACGAAGAAGCCTCAACAACTACTCATAACAAAGAAGACATCACCATCAATGAAAATCCTTTTATTATGAAAGCATTCATGACAACTTCTTACAAAGTATTCAATGGGAAGACTTTCCTTCCTTTTCAATCTAAAATATACTATCAACTACCTAATTGCTCTCTACTCCTTCTCTGATATCCTAACTCTGATCTAATTCTAATTTCTAATGAGATACAATTGAGGGGGACTCCCCCTTTTATAGATGGCCAAGTCCAACGGACGGCTCAAATTACAATCGGCTGGATGGCCTAGATTGTGCCACCTCAGCCCTAAACAAGATTCACCCTAAAAACCACCACCAAGAGGAGTGGGGTAATAAATGAGCCATTAATGTCCACCATCCTTCTAGAAGATTCCCGTTTGTAGATGCGTTCACACTGTTCTCGATCTTCTTTTTGACGTTGTTCTTCAACTTCCTCTTTGTCACTTGAGTTATACCAAGTCTCAACACTTAGCCATTTTTTGTAACTTTCTTCCTTCGAGGTTGAAATGTCATCTTGGAGTATTTGCTTCATCGCTTCAAGTCATCATCGTTTGGTCTCGACGTTCCTCCTGCAAAACAAGCAAGGAGAAGAGTATCAGAACACTTCATAATATAAATTCAACTTACTCACCAGGATTTTCACGTTCCGACTTCCAAGGGTTCATCGTTTTTTCTTAGCCAACTTCATCCTCAAATTCTTCACGATTCTCCATGCCTTAGCCAAATTTCCAACCCATCTCGTATTCTGCCTAGGTATACTTCACTCTAACATTTCATCTAACTCGGGCTCGAGAAAAATCCTTTCATCAGGAATTTGATCAAAAATCATCTAGGCGATCACCTTCAAATTCATCAGCCACAACACTTTATCTCAACAACACACTTATTCTTTGCCTTAGAAAATTTTCAAATTTCCCTTAAGAAATTCATCAACCTGGTGCCCATTTAAAATCTTTACCTCAAAATCCTTGGCAAGCTGCGGAAGACCTAGAAAACCATTTCTCATCGATAATCTTCAATACCCAGAAGAAAATCTCTCTCAGAACTTGTCGAATTCATGGGTATACAACGAACGGGTTCATTTAATTTTTTAAATTTTCCACTTTGGAAAAAAAAAATAACTTTTAACAAACTTAATCCCGTTTTTCACATCTGTGAGTATTTCTTGTCGCTCAGACTTGAAGAAAAATTTTATCAATCCTGTTATGCCAACATCTTCTGACTTCATCACTGGCAATTCATTCGGGCTTCAGGAAAATTCAACCACCTTCAAGGTCTAGGCGTATTTTCTAAGGAAGAAAATACTTTGCCTTAGAAAAATTTTGAACCACTTTGAAAATTTTGCCTTGGGAAAATTTCAACTTCATTCACCTTCCTGTGGTGAGAAAATTCATCAACTTCTCTTAGAAAATATTTCTTGAAAGCATATCACACTTAACATATTTTATTTTTCACTTGGCAATTTCCAACGCCTAGGCATGTATTACTCATCCCTTGGCAATATTAATTCTCAAGTCTAGGCACATTTCACACTTGCTAAAAGATGAAACCTTCAACGTGACTCTTGAACTTCCTTGTTTTGTCTTCACATGGCCCCATTTGGGCGCATTTTGCCATGCAAGAAGGATGAAACCTCCCACGCCTTGACCTCTTTGACCTTTTTCTAAGCTTGGCGCATTTCATATGTTCAAGAGGATTTTTAAATGTCTTTTACATGCTAAGTTGGGCGCATTTTACATGTCTAAGAGGATGAAAATCTGGAACGCCACATTTTGGAATATTCCCTCCTTGTTTTGTCTTGACATGCCCTCATTTGGGCGCATTTTGCTATAGGAGAAGGATGAAGATGTTGACCTTTTGACTTTTCTTTTCTAGACATGGCGCATTTCTTACTTGATGAAGGAGGAATCTTTTTTCAACGCCTTAGCTTTTTTCCTCACATGCCTTGATTTGGGCGCATTTTGCCCATGTAGGAGGATGAACTTTACACTTAGAAAATTTTCAAATCATCATGCTTTCAAGGTGGGCGCATTTAGCCTATGCTGAAGGATGAAAAACGTTGACTTGTTGACTTTCTTGGGCGCATTCTTGCCTTGATGAAGGATGG
>VDFB02324415.1:65757-104974 GCA_007258455.2 Sequoia sempervirens | reverse complement strand
GATTAAGGGATTTCGTGTAATTCAAATGATTTGGCAAGTGAGCACAAGTTTCCTAATTCTAACCAGAAATGAACTGAATTTAAAAGAGTGTAGGGCCTAAGAAGTTCTAATCTACTCTAAGGTGTGGGACATGGCGATCAATTCTCACAAGCTTCAACCAAGCTCCGTTTTGCCTCACTTTGGACAGCTTCCGCGGAACTGGTGCAATCTTCAGAGGAGTGACTCAAGATGTTCAGATCACGATCTAACATGAAGACACCATCACAACGACGCATGCCAACATATAAACCATAATCGAAGTTAAGTTTCACAAACTTCCAGTTGACCACGCAAGGCGAACCCACCTTCAGCGAGCCCGCTAGTGGTATGGACGAACAAAGTCTTTGTTAAAATCGAGCACCACATTCCACAATTACTAATTACTTGCATGAAATGAAATCTACTTTACTTTAAGCTACTTCAAGATGCTACGTGAATTGGAAGGACGAAGAAGCCTCAACAACTACTCATAACAAAGAAGACATCACCATCAATGAAAATCCTTTTATTATGAAAGCATTCATGACAACTTCTTACAAAGTATTCAATGGGAAGACTTTCCTTCCTTTTCAATCTAAAATATACTATCAACTACCTAATTGCTCTCTACTCCTTCTCTGATATCCTAACTCTGATCTAATTCTAATTTCTAATGAGATACAATTGAGGGGGACTCCCCCTTTTATAGATGGCCAAGTCCAACGGACGGCTCAAATTACAATCGGCTGGATGGCCTAGATTGTGCCACCTCAGCCCTAAACAAGATTCACCCTAAAAACCACCACCAAGAGGAGTGGGGTAATAAATGAGCCATTAATGTCCACCATCCTTCTAGAAGATTCCCGTTTGTAGATGCGTTCACACTGTTCTCGATCTTCTTTTTGACGTTGTTCTTCAACTTCCTCTTTGTCACTTGAGTTATACCAAGTCTCAACACTTAGCCATTTTTTGTAACTTTCTTCCTTCGAGGTTGAAATGTCATCTTGGAGTATTTGCTTCATCGCTTCAAGTCATCATCGTTTGGTCTCGACGTTCCTCCTGCAAAACAAGCAAGGAGAAGAGTATCAGAACACTTCATAATATAAATTCAACTTACTCACCAGGATTTTCACGTTCCGACTTCCAAGGGTTCATCGTTTTTTCTTAGCCAACTTCATCCTCAAATTCTTCACGATTCTCCATGCCTTAGCCAAATTTCCAACCCATCTCGTATTCTGCCTAGGTATACTTCACTCTAACATTTCATCTAACTCGGGCTCGAGAAAAATCCTTTCATCAGGAATTTGATCAAAAATCATCTAGGCGATCACCTTCAAATTCATCAGCCACAACACTTTATCTCAACAACACACTTATTCTTTGCCTTAGAAAATTTTCAAATTTCCCTTAAGAAATTCATCAACCTGGTGCCCATTTAAAATCTTTACCTCAAAATCCTTGGCAAGCTGCGGAAGACCTAGAAAACCATTTCTCATCGATAATCTTCAATACCCAGAAGAAAATCTCTCTCAGAACTTGTCGAATTCATGGGTATACAACGAACGGGTTCATTTAATTTTTTAAATTTTCCACTTTGGAAAAAAAAAATAACTTTTAACAAACTTAATCCCGTTTTTCACATCTGTGAGTATTTCTTGTCGCTCAGACTTGAAGAAAAATTTTATCAATCCTGTTATGCCAACATCTTCTGACTTCATCACTGGCAATTCATTCGGGCTTCAGGAAAATTCAACCACCTTCAAGGTCTAGGCGTATTTTCTAAGGAAGAAAATACTTTGCCTTAGAAAAATTTTGAACCACTTTGAAAATTTTGCCTTGGGAAAATTTCAACTTCATTCACCTTCCTGTGGTGAGAAAATTCATCAACTTCTCTTAGAAAATATTTCTTGAAAGCATATCACACTTAACATATTCTATTTTTCACTTGGCAATTTCCAACGCCTAGGCATGTATTACTCATCTCTCCCACCTTAGGCGCATATCACATTTCATGAGGAACATTTTGATTAAAAAAAATTCCAACGCCTAGGATATTATTTTATCACATGGCAATATTAATTCTCAAGTCTAGGCGCATTTCACACTTGCTAAAAGATGAAACCTTCAACGTGACTCTTGAACTTCCTTGTTTTGTCCTCACATGGCCCCATTTGGGCGCATTTTGCCATGCAAGAAGGATGAAACCTCCCACGCCTTGACCTCTTTGACCTTTTTCTAAGCTTGGCGCATTTCATATGTTCAAGAGGATTTTTAAATTTGTCTTTTATATGCTAAGTTGGGCGCATTTTACATGTCTAAGAGGATGAAAATCTGCAACGCCACCTTTTGGAATATTCCCTCCTTGTTTTGTCTTGGCATGCCCTCATTTGGGCGCATTTTGCTATAGGAGAAGGATGAAGATGTTGACCTTTTGACTTTTCTTTTCTAGACATGGCGCATTTCTTACTTGATGAAGGAGGAATCTTTTTTCAACGCCTTCCCTTTGACCTTCACATGCCTTGATTTGGGCGCATTTTTCCCATGTAGGAGGATGAACTTTACACTTAGAAAATTTTCAAATCATCATGCTTTCAAGGTGGGCACATTTAGCCTATGCTGAAGGATGAAAAACTTTGACTTGTTGACTTTCTTGGGCGCATTCTTGCCTTGATGAAGGATGGGCGCATTTGGAGGGTGGTGGAGGATATCCCATACTTAGAATTTTTTAGCACTTTGCTTGCATGTGAGAGGGCGCATTTCACCCCTTGAGTAGGACGGAACTTAACACTTAGAGAATTTTTAAACTTTCTCTTTGAGGGTGGGCGCATTTTGCCTAGGGAGGTGGATGAAGTTCTTGACTTAGAAATTTTCTCAGCCATTTGTGCTTGAAGGCGCATTTTGCTATGTGAGGTGGATGAACATCAACACTTAGCCATTTTTCCTCGTCCCTGCCATTTCTCCATGCCTTACTATAAATAGTAAGTCTCTTAATTCTTACACCTCAGAAGCTCAATCGATTTGAAATTTTGAACACTAGATCCTCATGACTCCGTTACTCTGCTGACACTGCCATTTCGGGTTGACTTGCTAAAAATAGCATATTTTTGGAGGTGTTTTACTATAAATAGTAACTTCTCGTTTCTGGTATCTCCACAACTTTGTTTGCTCTGAAATTTGATCGGCGCTCACCACGCGATCTACCCACGACATTAAGATGTGTTCATCTATTTTAGTTCGTTTTCCGGGGGCCGACTTTACCATAAACAGTGGGCGCCCGCTTGTCTTCAAATTTTACCAAGATATTAGGGACGGGCGGTGGATGACACGGTTTCGGTGGCCTGGATTTTACCCCTCAAAGTAGCTGGAAACCCTGGTTTTGTGTTTGCATGCATATATCAAGCTGGTTCTCGTTGTTTAGCATTATGATCAGCCTGCGATTCGGCGCTAGGAGGCTATCGTCGATGTACTGCTAAAAATAGTAAGTTCCTGAATGAGTGATTATTTCCGTTTGCATGTCATATCACTGCGAAGCTCTCGAAAAACCCATAAGGAATATGCAGACATGCAAAGAAAACCCTGACATACAAACCCTAAAAATAGCCTCGGAAGGCTGAACTCTGAAAGTCGTCACCTCACTTTGCATGTTATAATCGCCGCGGAAGGTCTCAAAAACCCGTAAGAAACTGCATGTGTTGAAAAACTCAGCATATAGTGGGCCCCAAATCTGCTCGAGTTGAAATGCTAAAAATAGCAAGTTGGCGCTTTAGCCTTCAAATTTTGCCACGAAAGCAGCTTTTAGTGTGTTCACGCAACATGACTCCGCTGACTTCCAAAATGTCAAGGATTGCTCAGAATCGCATTAATTCTACTAAAAATAGTAAGTACTCGACCGATGAAATTTCGCTGAAAACCTCGCTGGAAACATAATCGACAATTCAATGTTAGCCTCCCTCAGATTTCAATTTATTCACCTCGCTTGACCCTTGAAGTTGACCAGAAAGCACAAACCCTAATTTTCGCATCAATAAATTTCACACGCTTAGGCTCATAGGCGGAACGCCCCTCAAAAGGAACGTCCCCGAAAAGGCAGACAGCAAAAAGAGAGGGAGAGAGACAAAACCAAAGCCAAAAGACCAGAATGGAGCAAAAATTAGGGGTCCCCATCTTGAATGGGGCGATGTGTGAAAAGGTCACAACAACTCCCAACAAGCTTTCACTGAAATTTCATCAAATTCCGGGTACTTGCTATTTTTAGTAAGTGTGCAATTACTGGCAATCTTTCAGCATTTTTGAAATTCCGACAGTCACACTGCGTCCAGAACACATCAAGCTGCTCGTGTGCAAAATTTGAGCTGAAACAGACAACTTACTATTTTTAGCGATTCAGCTTCTAGACCAAATTTCAGGGCTTAGATGCAGAGTTTTGAGATGCATGTCTGAGGATTCCTTCTGGGTTTTCGAAGACCTTCGCGACAGTATAACATGCAAAGCGAGATAACAACTTTCCGAGTTCAGCCTTCGGAGGCTATTTTTAGGGTTTGCATGTCAGGGTTTTCTTTGCATGTCGAATGCTTCTTTATGGGTTTTTTGAGACCTACGCAATGGTGTGACATGCAAAACAGGATAATCTCTCATTTGGGAACTTACTATTTATAGCAGGTGCATCCGGGCGGGCGCCTCCCAGCACTTCAGAATCACAAGTTGATCGCAATGCAGCAGAAACAAGAACAAACGGAGATCATTTAATATGCATACAAGATGAATTAGGGTTTCCAGCTTCGGGGCCTGAAAAGAGGGGTAAAAGGTCAGAATTTTCGAAAACCGGTGTAAACCACCGCGATCAGCATCCTTCAGGCTATCTACTGGTAAAATTTGAGGACAAACGGAGCACTTACTATTTATAGTAAGTCATTTTGAAAACAGGCTAAAAATAGCAAATTAGTTGCATGCGCCAATGTCAGTAGGCAGGTCACGTGGTGAGGAGCGCCCCATTCAAATTTCAGAGCAAACAGAGTTGTGGAGATACCAGAAACGAGAAGTTACTATTTATAGTAAAACACCTCCAGAAATATGCTATTTTTAGCAAGTCAACCCGAAATGGCAGTGTCAACAGGGTAATGGAGTCATGAGGATCTAGTGTTCAAAATTTCAAATCGATTCGAGCTTCTGAGGTGTAAGAATTAAGAGACTTACTATTTATAGTAAGGCATGGAGAAACTGGCAGGGACGAGGAAAAATGGCTAAGTATTGAGTTTTGTCCTACTCACTGGGTAAAATGCGCCCAAGTTGATGAAGAAGCATGGAGAAAATTCTAAGTCCAAAACTCGTCCTCCTGCCTAGCCAAAATGCACCCATGTAGCATAAAAGTCAAAGAGGTCAATGTTTTTCATCCTGCAGCTATGGCTAAATGCGCCCACCGTGAGAGAGTTGATAGCAAAAAATTTTCTAAGTGTTGAAGTTATCCTCCACCACCCCCTAAATGCGCCCATCCTGCACATAGGTGGAAATGCGCCCAAAGTGCAAGTGAGTCAAAGGAGTCAAAGGCGTTCATCCTCCTCATATGCCTAAATGCACCCAAATGGGGCCATGTAAAGACAAAAAGAGGAAGCTTAGGAGTCACATGCTAGGCATTACAAGTCTCATCCTGCAGCTATGGCTAAATGCGCCCACCTCCAAGCATGACATGCAAAATACTTTCTAAGTATTAAATTCGTCCTTCACACAGGTTAATATGCGCCCAAGTTGAGATGGTGAAAACAAAGTTGCTAGGCGTTGAAAATGCCAAGGCGTTAGAAAATGTTGCCAAGGGTGAATAAAATGCTAGGCGTGGTTTTATCCTTCATCAAGTATGTTATGCGCCTAAGTGGAGTGTAAAGGTGTTGGTGAATATTGCGAGGCGTTGGATAAAAAAAATGTCTTTTAAGTGCGAATAAAATGCAAGGTGGTGAGTGAAGAATAAAATATTGCTAAGGCATTGGAGTTGCAAAATGATGGAAGTAAAATATGTTAAGTATGACGTGCTTGCAGGAGGATTTTTCTAAATGAAATAAAAAAAAATTCTCACAGGCGAGGTGAACAAAGTTGAATAAAATTTTCTAAGGCGAAATTTTCAAAATGCAAGATGATTTAAAATTTTTTTAAGCCAAAATATTTTTTCCCTTAGAAAATACGCCTAGACATGGAGGTGATGAAATTCTTCTTGGAGCACGAGCAAATTTTCCAGTCATGAAGTCAGAATGTTGGCATTGTAGGATGAATTTAAAATTTTCGAGTCAGAGCAATAAGATGTTCACAGAGATGAAGAACGGGATGAAAATTGATTGAATAATATTTTTCTAAGGGTCAAAATTTAAAAATTTAAATGAACCCGTTCGTTGTGTACCCATGAATTCGACATGTTCTAAAGAAAATTTTCTTCTGGGTATTGGACGTTTGTGATGAGAAATGGATTTCTATGTCTTCCGCACTTCGCCAAGGCCTTCAGCATGAAGAATTTAATCGGTGCTCAAATTGTGAAATTTTCCTAAGGGAGAATTTAAAATTTTCTAAGGCAAATTTGAATAAAATGGTTTTTGAAAGGAAAATGTTTTGAACGATGAATTCAAAATGAATTGCCTAGATGATTTTGATCAAGTTCTTCACAAATAAATTTTCCGGAGCCGAAGAGAAGTAAAATTCGAACTCAAGTGAAGAAGCTCCGGCTGGTGAATTAAAAGATGAATTTAAATTATAAATTTCAAAAGTGAATTTCAAATGTGGCAGTCAAAGTTGAACTTCTAGAAGATTGAGATTCTCAAACAAGTGTCAGAAATGCCAGAGGGAAATTCAAATGAAGTAGTGGAGATTTAATGCACTGGCTATACTTAGCCTCTTCTAGAAATCGATTTTCCTATAAGAGCTGAAGGTTATTCAATTCTTTTTCACAGCTAAAGGGAATTCAATTTGCTCTAAGTCTAGTGTTGAGGAAGTTGCTGAAGACTAAAGCTTGAGAAGTTCGAAATTTTTCTGAGACTGAAGAGTTTGCTGAAGACTAAAATTTGTGAGTTGCTGGAGCTAAGGAAGTGCGCACTTGCTAAGTTATTTGCTGATTGAAAAGGTGCGAATTTACTTGAGTTGTTGCTGAAGCTCGATTTTGTTGCCGGAGTTTGAAGTTGCCAGTGCAAGTGGAAAAATTCGAGTTGAAAGGAGGAAGGTTGCTGAAGTTAAAATCTGAAGTTTGAAGCTGAATGCTGATTGAAGAAGTGCGAATTTATAAGAGTGAAGAGTTTAAAATCTGCAATTGCTGATTGAAGTTGCTGAAAGTGTTAAATTTGCTGAAACTTTCTAAGTGATTGAAGTTCGAAATTTGTTGAAGAAGAAGTTGAGGTTTGCGAATGAGAAATGATATTGCAGCTTCTCAAGTTCTTGAAGTCGACTGGCAGCCCCTGCATAGTATTTTATTTATTTATTCGAAGTTAAATTGTTGATGGATGTTTATTGTTTTGCAGATGGTTGAGGCAAGGGCGACTGGCAAGGACAATAGTGGTGCATCCAGGCAAGCGGTTATAAAGAAGCTGAGCAAGTCATTTATGCCGGAATCGAAATTCACTTCGAAGTTGGGCAAGCTGACTGATACCAACTTGGGCTCCATCAACTTGGAGACTTTCAAGAAAAGAATGCTGGGATTTGGTGGTCATCAACCTTCGAACACTTCACACAACATCATTCGAAGCGGATTATATGCAGCTGCTGGTTTCCCACCAAACATTCAGTGTTCAGAGCTGATGATGGAGTGCGCCAACTGCTATGAGAAGGATCACAGGTCAATCATGTCACCAGATGGACAAGTGCTCGCCAACATCACTACTTCAGGTATTGGCGAGGCTTTCCGAATCCCAGTGCATAGGAACATGATTTACAAATCAAGGGAGCGAGCTGAGCGAATGTATGCTTCTGCATTTGAGAGATGTACAGAGACGATCAATACTCACTGGATGAGCACCCCCAAGCCTTCTCATACGAAGCTACCGAGACAAATCATTGCAAATGACTTCAAGCAAGAGTATTGTGATCTTATCATGATGCTGAGTCGAGTTGGAGGCTGCCCACAGTCATTTATTTTTGAGCCATGGATGTTTTACCACATCAACCTCGTGCTGGAAGGGCAAGATTACGTCAACTGGGCCGAGATGATCAGTGACAATTTGCATGAGCAGCTCCTGAGCCTGAGAAGAACAAAGACATTCTATATGAGCTCTTACATCATTTACATGCTGGCTCGTATGACGAGGTATAGAGGGATTTCATACAAGGAGCCTGTTGGTTGTGGCTCTCACCAGTTTAAAATTCATGAGGCTTGTCCGCAGTTGCATTTATCAAATACCACTTATTACAAGCGTGCCAATGACGCCTTCACCATGCACATCGCGAGATTGCTTCAGGAGCGGATGCATCACAGGATCTCAAGAGAAGCCCAAGAATTGATTGAGAGGTATGGGTGTTGGTACATACAATTTCCAAAGTTTTCTTACATAAGGCTGCAAGGATTTTCGTCATATCCATATAGACTGCCTAAGTACCCGACCAATAGAATATTGATGTTAGAGATATCTAGGCAATTGGTTGCCTACGATAAAATTCAGAACAAAAAGAAGAAGGGAGGTGTTGACTTCCCAATTGTCATGGGCAATTCAGATGAAGTGTGTCCTTCATTACAGGCAGCTAGAGAAGCCGAGAGCGAGCTTCAGTTTTACCACTTTTCATATCACACCAGCCGACAGCACTATGATCTGCATAACAACATCAAATGGGTACTGTCAGAGGAATTTAAACATAAGGCAAATATTGAGGATTATTGGGCTGATGCATCAGACGAGGCTGAAGTCAGAAAAAGAATGTTTCCTAGGTTGCCAATTAACATGATCAGGGAGTGTGAAGTTGTTCCGGTTCCAGACCAGATAAATGAGGATATGGACGTTGTCCATCCAGATTATGCAACAGTGAGAGATACTCCACTTCCACTCCCGGATTGGTCAGAACCAGAGATTGCTGACTTGGACACACTCTCCATTCCAGTCTTGACATTTACCAGAGCATGGGTTGACAGGCGGGTGAGCAGACTAAAGAGTAGGTCGATTGCTTTCACTTACAATTTAATGGGAGATCACAGGACACCCACCACCGGCAAGAAGAAACAAATCACACGAGGTCCAGAGTCTAGAAGGAAAGAGCCAGTTCGCCAGGAGCCCGTTCAGCCAAAGCCTCCAAGAGTTGTAGTTGAGTCACCCGCGCCATTGGAGACACGTTCTCCAAGTATACAAGAGGTTTCTTTGTTTGCTGATCAAAGGAATGCATTGAATCAGGTGCAAGCGGTACAGGAAAATAATCAGCCACCACGGAGGGAGTCGGTTGGCTAGAGTGTCAACGCACCTAGTAGAGATGATCAGCAAACTGATGAGGGGACTACTACTGACCCTCAGTTTCAGCAAGAGTTAGAAACGGCTTTGGAGGATGATGATGATATAGTTTCAGGAGATACTCAGCCACTTGAGGACGATGAGCCTCACCAGAATGAAGTAGAGGTTGAACAAGTTCGAGAAGTAGAGGCACAAGAACAACAGCCGTTTGATATACAGTATACAGTACCTGATTGACTCAGGGATAGGATTAGAAGAAGCCCCAGCGAAGAGATTGATCCAGCAATTGAAATGGAAGAGTTTTTGAACAGGATCAGCGCACCTCCACAGAAGAAGAGAGCACGAAAGTTTTCAAAGATATCAACTGATGAGGATGGCTCTCGCACCCTTCACATGGCCGTGCCACAGGTTGATTGTGACCGAGATGAAGCAGTTCCAGAGAACTACGTGGTCACAACTTTGGAATTAGGACGCCCCACAGGTGCACAGATTGTAGAGGAGTGTGATAACTCCTACCACGCCCTCAAGGACAGACTATTTAAAAAAGAAGGAAAGTACAAGAAGTTGAAAAGAGAACATAAGGCTTTGATTGGATATATGCAGCAGTTGTCTCGTCCTCGTGGGCAGGAGATTCCAGTGATAGAGCTTCCAGCTGACATACCTAGAGAGTCAATCAGTGGCTTGTTGGAGTTAGGGAAGATGGCACGGGAGGCAGATAAGTGGGTCACGGGAGTTCGTGCTGAGACAAAAAAGTTTATGGAAGACCTCGCTCTTGCTTTTCAGCAGGCTTCTAGTATTTTGGCACGGATGGAGGCAGTTGATCAGGCCTGGGGTGATGCTTCAGTTTATCAGAGCAAGGTAATTCAACGTCTTGAGGCATTGAGGCATGTTCCTTTGCGGTTGCTGATTGATGGAGGGGTCATTCAGGAGAATGACAGGTATGACTTTTCTAGATGGTATTCTTCAGCAATCACGGGACGTGGTTTCTTCGACGCAGCACAGGCGGATTCAACTAGAGTATGGAAGGCTATGGCCAATATCATTGATGGAGTCCACAATACCTTCGAGGCCATATTTGCTAGGCAGTTGAATCCAGATGAGGTGAATGTCGATAATTTGAGGGGTAGGCTGGTGCCTTTCTTTTCAGAGGTGAAGACCTTCGTACAAGATAATTTTGAGAACACTTCTACTTTCTCTAGTTTGATTCAGAGCACGCAGGATTCCTTAGTTGCTTGGAGAAAATCTTGTGCAAGGCATGAACAGTCTGTTACAGTGTTGGAGGTCCAGCTTGATTGCATTCCACCTATTTCAGTTATTTAAAAAAGAAGGAAAGTACAAGAAGTTGAAAAGAGAACATAAGGCTTTGATTGGATATATGCAGCAGTTGTCTCGTCCTCGTGGGCAGGAGATTCCAGTGATAGAGCTTCCAAGTTTGCAACACAGAGAGAAGTTCGAGACAAAAAAGTGGGAATTCTAGCACGGATGGAGGCAGTGATCAGATGCTTCAGAGGATCTCTTGAGGCATTGAGGCAATTGATGGAGGGGTCATTCAGAGAATTATGACTTTTCTAGATGGTATTCTTCAGCAATCACGGGACGTGGTTTCTTCGACGCAGCACAGGCGGATTCAACTAGAGTATGGAAGGCTATGGCCAATATCATTGATGGAGTCCACAATACCTTCGAGGCCATATTTGCTAGGCAGTTGAATCCAGATGAGGTGAATGTCGATAATTTGAGGGGTAGGCTGGTGCCTTTCTTTTCAGAGGTGAAGACCTTCGTACAAGATAATTTTGAGAACACTTCTACTTTCTCTAGTTTGATTCAGAGCACGCAGGATTCCTTAGTTGCTTGGAGAAAATCTTGTGCAAGGCATGAACAGTCTGTTACAGTGTTGGAGGTCCAGCTTGATTGCATTCCACCTATTTCAGTTCAGGAGGTTGAGGTTGTGCTTGGCAGATTCATCAAGTTTGCAACCAGAGAGAAGGAGAATGGGAATGCACTACTGGACGAGGATCTTCTAGAAGACTGATTGTGGGCATTAATTGCCTTTACTATTTTGGGAGTGAGTGGGAATCTTTGCTCATTTATTGCACCACTCCCCATTCTAGCAGTTTTTAGGGTTAGGGATGAGGTGGCTTAATCTTAGCCATTCTTTTGATTGTAACCCTAGCCGTCTTTTGGGCCGGGCTATCTATAAAAGGGGGAGTCCCCCTCATTTGTAATTCATTAGACTAGAGATTGGACAACAGACTTGAGAGGCTAGAGTATAGAGACATTTTGCTTGGTAGTTTAGCATAGTGTGGAGAAGAAGGAAAGTTTTCCTTTGAAAACTTTTGCGGAGATTGTTGTGTAAAACTTTCATGATAATAGATCTTTTCATTGATGGTGGAATTCGTCTTTGTCATGGATAGCTAGCAAGGTCTCTTCATTCTTTCGGATCCAAGTAGCATAAAGTAGCGTA
Source organism: Sequoia sempervirens (assembly GCA_007258455.2). Lineage (NCBI taxonomy): Eukaryota > Viridiplantae > Streptophyta > Pinopsida > Cupressales > Cupressaceae > Sequoia > Sequoia sempervirens. The sequence continues at coordinate 93,097 of VDFB02324415.1, read as the reverse complement.
ATTTTCATTTCATGCAAGTAGTTTACTTTGGATGTGTGGTGTTTTATTGATGTAGCTTCATTTCATTCCATACCACTAGCAGCTTGTTGACGACAAGTTCGCCTTGCGTGGTCGACTGGAAATTATCTTGAGTTTAACTTCGATTGTGATTTGTATACTTATATGCGTCGTCCTGATGGTATATGTATGCTAAATTGTAATCTGAATATCTTTCGCTATCCCTTTGAAGATTGCACCAATTTTGCTGAAGCTGTCCGACGTGAGGCTAGGTGAAATTCGGTCGAAGTCTGCTGAAATCAAGCTCCCCACATCTTGCATTTAGGATAGGATATAGAACCTTCTTACCCTTACACTCATTTACTTTCCGTTCATTTCTGGTTAGCTTTAGGAAAACGTACTTATTGCCAAATCATCCACATTATACAAATCCCTTCAAATCATCCATCTACTGTTAATTGCAAGAATCCTGAACAATTGTGTAAGTACCCTCGTGAAAACAGCAATTCACATCAAACCAACTAAGGGTATTCCAAGTATTTCGGAACCTTGGAGTTGACCGTGCGAACTTTCTTGCAATCTTAGCGCACGGAACACTTTGATCAAGAGAGAACGGAGTAGCCTTCGGACTATTTTGTTCTGCTGATTGGTGCAGTCATAAAAATCACATCAACAAGTACCCATTTGATGTTGTTATGCGGATCATAGTGTTGTCGGCTGGTGTGATATGAAAAGTGATAAAACTGAAGCTCACTCTCAACTTCTCTAGCTTCCTGTAATGAAGGACACACTTCATCGGAATTTCCCATGACAATTGGGAAGTCAACACCTCCCTTCTTCTTTTTCTTCTGAATTTTATCGTAGGCAACCAATTGCCTAGATATCTCTAACATTAAAATTCTGCGTGTTGGGTACTTAGGCAGTCTATATGGATATGAAGAAAAATCCTTGCAACCTGATGTAAGAAATCTTTGGAAATTGTATAAACCAGCACCCATACCTCTCAATCAATTCTTGGGCTTCTCTGGAGATCCAGTGATGCATCCGCTCCTTAAGCAATCTCGTGATGTGCATGGTGAAGGCGTCATTGACACGCTTGTAATGAGTAGTACTTGTCAAATGCAACTGCAGACAAGCCTCATTAATTTTGAACTGGTGAGAACCACAGCCAACAGGCTCCTTATATGAAATTCCTCTGTATTTCATCATACGGGCCAGCATGTAAACAATGTAAGAGCCCATATAGAATGTCTTCGTTCTTCTTAGGCTCAGGAGTTGCTCGTTCAAATTGTCACTGATCATTTCAGCCCAGTTGACATACTCCTTTCCTTCCAGCACGAGGTTGATGTAATAGAACATCCATGGCTCAAAAATAAACGACTGCGAGCAGCCTCCAACTCGATTCAGCATCATGATAAGATCACAATACTCCTGCTTCAAGTCATCTGCTATAATTTGTCTCGGCAGCTTCGTACAAGAGGGCTTGGGATTGCTCATCCAGTGAGTGTTGATCGTCTCCGTACATCTCTCGAATGCAAAAGCATACATTCGCTCAGCTCGCTCCCTTGATTTGTAAATCATGTTCCTATGCACTGGGATTCTGAAAGCTTCGCCAATGGCAGCAGGAGTGAGGTTGGCGAGCACTTGACCATCTGGTGACATGATTGACCTGTGATCCTTCTCATAACAGTTGGCGCACTCCATCATCAGCTCCGAACAATGAATGGCTGGTGGGAAACCAGCAGCTGCATATAACCCACTTCGAATGATGTTGTGTGAAGTGGTCGAAGGTTGATGATTACCAATCCCCAGCATTTGATTCTTGAAAGTCTCCAAGTTGACAGAACCCAAATTTGTATCCGCCAGCTTGCCCAACTTTGAAGTAAACTTCGATTCTGGCATGAAAGACTTGCTCAACTTCCTTATAACAGCTTGCCTGGATGCACCATTATTGTCCTTGCCAGTTGTTCTTGCTTCAGCCGTCTGCAAAACAATAGACATCCATTAGAAAAATAAATAAAATACTTTGCAGGGCTACCAGTCGACTTTAAGAAGTTGCAATATTATTTCTTGTTTGCAAACCTCAACTTCTCCTTTAACAGATTTCGAATTATCAATCACTTAGAAACAAATTTCTAAACAAGCTTCAGCAACCTCAATACTTCAAGAAATCTGCCAACTTTAATCAGCACTTGGGATTTTAAATTCGCACTCCAGCAACTTCAAATCAGACTTAGCAAGTTTGCACTTTTTCAATCAGCAAATCAGCAAGTGAACACTTCCTTAATAACACCTAGCTTCAGCAACATTCTTTTTGAAATCGAAATTTCTTCAATCAACTTTCAGCTTCGCACTTTCCTCAAGCAAATTCGAACTTCAGTCTTGTTGTGACCTTTTCACACATCACCCCATCCAAGATGGGGACCCCTAATTTTTGCTCCATTCTGGTCTTTTTGGCTTTGGTTTTCCTCTCTCTCTCTCTCTCTCTCTGTCTCTTTTCTGATGTCTGCCTTTTCGAGGATGTATCCGCCATTGAGCTTAAACATGAATTTGGTCAAGTCTGAAATTAGGGTTTATACTTTCCTGGTCAGTGCGAAGTCAAATGAAGCGAATGAATTGAAATCGGAGACTAACATTGCTGTCAGTGTGCTTCCAGCAAGCTTCCACTAGAATTTCATCAGATTCTGAGTACTTACTATTTTTAGTAAGTGTGCAATTCAGGGCATTATGTCAGCATTTTTGAAATTCCGATCGTCCTTGCATTGAGAACATGTCAAGTCTCGTGTGCAAAATTTGAGCTAAAACGACAACTTGTTATTTTTAGCAGTTCAACCAAGGAGCAGATTCGGGGGCTTAAACAAAATTTTTCAACACATACGCATATTCCTTGGGTTTTAGAGACCTTGGCGACGGTATAACATGCAAAGTGAGGCGACAACTTTGAGTTTAGCCTTCAGAGGCTATTTTTAGGGTTTGCATGTCAGATTTTCTTTGCATGTCGGATGATTCCTTATGGGTTTTTCGAGAGCTTCGATGGTGTGACATGCAAAGGGATAATCACTCATTTGAGAACTTACTATTTTTGCATCCGTGCTTCTGCCTTCAGAATCACGAGCTGATCGCCAGCAGAAACGAGAACAACGGAGATCATTTGATACGCCTCTGAGCAAATTAGGGTTTCCAGCTTTGGGACCCGAAAAGAAGGGCAAAAAGTCAGAATTTTCGAAAACCGGTGTAAACCACCGCGATCAGTATCCTTCAGGCTATCTGCTGGTAAAATTTGAAGACAAACGGAGCACTTACTATTTATAGTAAGTCGTTTCAGAAACAGGCTAAAAATAGCAAATCAGTTGCATGCGCCGATGTCAGCAGGCAGGTCACGTGGTGAGGAGCACGTCATTCAAATTTCAAGTCAATCGGAGCAGTGGAGCTATCAGAAGCAAGCAGTTACTATTTATAGCAAATCACCTTCAGAAATGGGCTAAAAATAGCAGGTCAACTCAGAATAGCAGTGTCAACAGGTTGATGAAGTCGTGAGGATCCTGGGTTTGAAATTTCAAATCAATCCGAGCTTCAGAAGTATGAAAATCATGGGACTTACTATAAATAGCAAGGAGGAAGAAAATGGCAGAGGCTAAAAAAAAAAACGCCTAAGTGTTGACAATATCCTGTAGCCTAACTCAAATGCGCCCTCATCCACTTGACAAGTGATAAAAATTGCTAAGTGTTGAAAATATCCTACAGGCACCCCTAAATGCGCCCTCATCTCCAGCTAGAAGTCATGAAAAATGTTTAAGTATTGGTTTCATCCTCCTACATGGGAAAAATGCGCCCACCTTGAGGAAATTGCTGAAAAATTTTCTAAGGCAAGAAACTCATCCTGCAGCCTAGGTGAAATACACCCTCAAGGTGATGGCATGCTAAAAAAATTTCTAAGTATGAACTTCGTCCACCTCCTATGGCAAAATGCGCCCATGATTCAAAGCAAGTTAGGAAAAAGTCAAAGAGTCAACAAAGTTTATCCTTCACCATAGGCAAAATGCGCCCACTTCCAGCTAGTGGCATGCAAAATAAATTCTAAGTGTCAAGCTTCATCCACCTCCCTAGGTGAAATGCACCCAAACATGCTGAGAAGAGGACAAAAGGTTGACTTTCTCTTCCCCCCTTTGAATGTGCCCAAATAGAGGCATGTGAAGACAAAAGGTAAGAAGCTCAAGGGTCATCTTTCATATCATGCAAAATGCGCCTATTTTTGAGAAGTCACAAGTCAAAGCAAGGACGTTTTGAGAATTTTTATTCCTCCAATCTTGCTATATGCGCCTATGTTTGATAAATCAAGAAGCCAAGGCTAGGTGTTAGAGATGTGTTATTCTCCTCTACATGTGATACGCGCCCAAGTAAAATACAAGGTGGTGAAAACAAAGTTGGTCCTAGGCGTTGGACGTGGAGATGAAGAATATTGCCAAAGCGTGTGAAGTGAAATATTCCTAGGCGTGGTTATTATTCTTCTTCAAGTGTCATGTGCGCCTAGGGTGGTGAAGCAAATGCAAGGCGTTGAAGGTGCTAAGTGTTGAAAAAAAAATTTCCAAAGACAAGATGAATATCCTTCTTCAAGTTGAATATGCGCCCAAGGTGTGGATGAAAATGTGCTAGGCGTTGGGAGATAGGAAAGTATTTTCTTCATGACAAGCTAATGCGCCCAAGGCATTCAAGAAAGAATATATTTCTAAGTGAATTGAAATAAAATTTCCTCACCACAGGAAGATGATTTGAAGTTGAAGAAAATCTTCTAAGGCAAGGATAAATTTAAAATGCTAAGTGATTCAAAAAAAATTTCTAAGGCAAAATATTTTCTTCCTTAAGAAAATACGCCTAGACATGAAGCTGATGAATTTTTCCTTGAGACACAAACAAAGTTGCCAGTGGAAAAGTCAGTGGGTGCTTGCTTCGCGAGGTGGATAAAATATTTTCAAGTCAGCGCAACAAGAGATCTTCACAGATATGAAGAACGGAATCAAATTTGTTAAAAAAAATATTTTTCCAAGGTGGAAAATTCAAAAAATTAAGTGAACCCGTTCGTTGTACACCCATGAGTTTGACACATTTTGAAGGAAATTTTCTTCTGGGTATTGAAGATTTCCGACAAGGAATGGATTTTAAAGTCTTCCATACTTCGCTGCAGCCTTCAGGACGAAGATTTTTGATGGGCACTGGATTGATGAGTTTTCCTAAGGGAAATTTGAAAATTTTCTAAGGCAAAATGAAGAAAATGTGTTTTCAAGGTAAAATCCTCCAGACGATGAATTTGAAAGGAACTGCCTAGGTGAATTTGCTCAAGTTCTTTGTGAAGATAATTTTCCTAAGCCAAAGATCAACGAGATCAAAATTGTGAACACCTCAACTGGAAAAGTAAAGGGAATACAGTTGAAGTCAAGATGTTGGAAAATCATGAAGAAAGCAAAGTTGGCTAAGGAAAAACAATGAGCCCTTGGAGATCAAAACATGAAAATCCTGGTAAGTAAAGTTGATTTATATTATGAAGTGTTTTGATGCTCTTCTCCTTGCTTGTTTTGCAGGAGAAACGTCGAGACCAAACGATGACGACTTAAGTGATGAAGCAAATACTCCAAGACTACATTTCAACCTCGAAGGAAGAAAGTTGCAAGAAAATGGCCAAGTGTTGAGACTTAGTATAACTCAAGTGACAAAGAATGGAAGTTCGAGCGAAGTTGAAAAACAACGTCAAGAAGAAAATCAAGAACAATGTGAACGCGTTTCAAAGATGGAATCTTCTAGAAGGATGGTGGCCATTAATTGCTCATTTATTACCCCACTCTCCTTTGTGGCGGTATTTAGGGCGAATCTTGTTTAGGGCTGAGGTGGCACAATCTGGGCCATCTAGCCGATTGTAATCTGAGCCATCCGTTGGACTTGGCCATCTATAAAAGGGGGAGTCCCCCTCATTTGTACCTCATTAGAAATTAGAATTAGATCAAAGTTAGGATAACAGAGGAGTAGAGAGAAATTGATAGAGTAGAAAGTAGAATAGTTTAGATTGAAAAGGAAGGAAAGTCTTCCCTTTGAATACTTTGTAAGAAGTTGTCATGAATGCTTTCATAATAAAAGGATTTTCATTGATGGTGATGTCTTCTTTGTTATGAGTAGTTGTTGAGGCTTCTTCGTCCTTCCAATTCACGTAGCATCTTGAAGTAGTTTAAAGTAAAGTAGATTTCATTTCATGCAAGTACTTAGTAATTGTGGAATGTGGTGCTCGATTTGAACAAGACTTCGTTTGTCCATACCACTAGCGGGCTCACTGACGGTGGGTTCGCCTTGTGTGGTCAACTAGAACTTTGTGAAACTTAACTTCGATTACGGTTTATATGTTGGCATGCGTCGTTGTGATGGTGTCTTCATGCTATACCGTGATCTGAACATCTTGAGTCACTCCTCTGAAGATTGCACCAGTTCCGCGGAAGCTGTCCGAAGTGAGGCAAAACGGAGCTTGGTTGAAGCTTGTAAGAATTGATCGCCATGTCCCACGCCTTAGAGTAGATTAGAACTTCTTAGGCCCTACACTCTTTTAAATTCAGTTCATTTCTGGTTAGAATTAGGAAACTTGTGCTCACTTGCCAAATCATTTGAATTACATGAAAGCCCTTAGTCCGCTATCTGCTGTCAACTGCCGAACAATTGTGTAAGTCCCCTTGAAATACCAGCAATATCACATCAAGCCAACTGAGACTATTCGCACTCAAGGAACCTTGGAGTTAAATGTATGATCTATCTCGCAATCTTAGCATGCAGGAAACTTTGTTCAAGAGAGGATAGAGTAGCCGTTGGCGACTTTATTCTGTGTTGGTGTAGTCACAAAAACCACGTCAACAAGTCTCAGCAACTTCCAATGCCTCTCACTCAGCAACTCACTCTCCAGCTTCAAAAATTCGAACTTCTTCAACACTTGCAGCCTTAGCAACTTTCAGCTTCACACTCAACTCAGCTACAGACCCAGAGCAAATTCGAATTCCTTCAATTGGTGAGGAGAAATGAAAAACTTCTCATTTTTTATAGCAAAAATCGAATTCTAGAAGGAGCTAAGTATAGCCAGTGCATTAAATCTCCACTACTCCATTTCAAGAATTCGAATTTTCCCTCTCTGGTATTTTCTACACTTGTCTTTCGACGTCTGGAATCTTATTCTTCTAGAAGTTCAACTTTGACTGGCATCTTTAAATTCACTTTCGAAAATTTTTAATTTAAATTCATCTTTTGGCAATTTCCATTCACCAGCCGAAGTTCTGTCTTGCAAATTTTAAATTTTAATCACCTCTGACGCTCTGGAAAATTCATATGTGAAGAATTCAATCAAAAGTATCTAGGCAATTCACTTTAAATTCATTGTCGAAGCATTTTCCTTTTGAAAACACATTTTATTCAAATTTGCCTTGGAAAATTTTAAAATTTCCCTTAGGAAAATTCATAATTCGAGCACCAATTAAATTCTTCATGCTGAAGGCCTTGGCGAAGTGCGGAAGACATGGAAATCCATTTCTCATCGAAGATCATCAGTACCCAGAAGAAAATTTTCTCGAAAACGTGATGAATCCATGGGTGCACAACGAACAGGTTCATTTAAATTTTTAAAATTTTGAACCTTAGAAAAATATTATTCAATCAATTTAAATCCGTTCTTCATCTCTGTGAACATCCTGTGTTGCTCTGACTCGAAGAATTTTTAAATCCATCCTGCAATGCTAGCACTCCTCTGACTCCGTCACTGGAAAATTCATTCATGCTCCAAGGAAAATTTCATCACCTTCATGTCTATGCGTATTTTCTAAAGGAAGAAAATATTTTTCCTTAAAGAAATTTTGAATCACTTAGCATTTTGAAAAATTTTCCTTGGGAAATTTTTTTGATTTCATCTTCACTCATTATTCCAGTGGTGAAGAAATTCACTTAGACAACTTAATGTCCCTTGCCTTGGAGAAATTTCTTTAAAATGCCTTGGGCGCATATTATATGCCATGGAGAACATTTTCCTCTTAAACTTCCAACGCCTAGCATATTCAAATTCCCACGCCTTAGCAATTATCATCCTACCACCTTGGGCGCATACCACACATGTTGAAGGATATTGAACTTCACCACGCCTAGCATTATTATTCATCTCCACTTTACCTTGTTTACCACCTTTCACTCCAGACTCGCTCTTTTACATAGCGCATATTACATGTGTAGGAGAACTAACTTTTACCATGCCTTCTTGTGACCTTTCATCTCCCTTCTTTTGTCTTCACATGGCCTCTTTTGGGCGCATTTAGGCATGTATGAAGGATTAACATTTCCAACACCTAGCCTTTTGACTTGTTGACTTCCTAAACCTGGGCGCATTTGGTAGGTGTTGAAGGATGACTCTTAAGCTTCCTCATTTTTGTCTCCACATGCCCTCATTTGGGCGCATTTTGCCATGCATGAAGGATGAAACTTCCAACGCCTTCAACAAGTGACCTTTTGACTTCCTTGTTTTTGTCCTCACATGGCCTCATTTGGGCGCATTTCCACATACATGAAGGATGGGCGCATTTGGGGGGTGGTGGAGGATATTTATACTTAGAATTTTTTTTTTTGAAGTCATCCATTTTGAGGGCGCATTCAGCTATGTGTGCAGGATGAAACATTTTGACCTCTTTGACTTGCTTGTTGCATGGGCGCATTTTTCCATAGGTGATGGATAAAATTTGTTGACCTCCTTGACTTTCTTGGGCGCATATTATACTTGATGAAGGATGGGCGCAAATGGAGGGTGGTGGAGGATGAGTTCTTGCCTTAGAATATTTTTATGCTTCACTAGCTCTTCCTTGGGCGCATTTTAGCTAGGCAGGAGGATGAAACGCCCTTTTGGAATATTTTTTATGCATGACTTGAGGTGGGCGCATTTAGGCAGGGCAGGAGGATAAAGATCAACACTTAGAAAAATTTGACTCCAGCTGAAGGTGGGCGCATTTTCTTGGTGGTGCAGGATGAAGTTCCAGACTTAGTCACTTTTTCCTCGTCTTTGCCAATTCCTCCATGCCTTACTATAAATAGTAAGTCCCTTGAGCTCAGAAAATTTTAAACACTGCTTCTTCACGACCTCATCAACCTACACTACTATTTCACTATTTTTAGCCCATTTCTGAAGATTTATAGTAACTGTCTGCTTTTGATACCTCCACAACTCATTTGAAATTTGATGCGCTCCTCTGACTTGATCTATGCTGACTTTTTATTTTTAGCCTGTTTCCACTATCTCCGTAAATTTTACCTAGCCTGATTGGTGGACAAAATTCTGATTTTAGCTTTTCATGACCGCATTTAGGCTCTTTTTCGCTGAAATTTTCCAGGATGAAGTTCCAGGTCAAAGCGTGTCTTGATTTTCACACTGCTCATATTTTAAACAACGACCTCATCAACCTGTTGACACTACTATTTCGGGTTGGCCTGCCCATTTCTCGTAACTGTCTGCTTTTGATACACAACTCCGTCTGATTTGAAATTCGAATGATGCGCTCCTCACCACGTGACTTGCATGATGCTGACTTTTTATTTTTAGAAATGACTTACTATAAATAGTAAGTGCTCGTTTGCCCTCAAATTTTACCAGAGATAGCTTGAAGGATGCTGATCGCGGTGGTTTACACTGGTTTTCAAAATTCCTTTTCACCCCTCTTTTCGCTTGGAAACCCTAATTTGTCTTGCATGCATATCAAATGATCTCGTTTGTTCTCGTTTCTGTTGCATTGCGATCAGCTCATGATTCTGAAGTGAGGCCATGCTGCTAAAAATAGTAAGTTCCTAAATGAGTGACCATCTTCGTTTGTATGTCACATCATCGCGAAGCTCTCGAAAAACCCACAAGGAATATGCAGACATGCAAAGAAAACCCCGACATGCAAACCCTAAAAATAGCCTCTAAAGGCTGAACTCTGAAAATTGTCATCTCACTTTGCATGTTACACCATCGCGAAGGTCTCAGAAAACCCAGAAGGAATCCTCAGACATGCATTGAAAAACTCTGCATATAGGCCCTGAAATTTGCTTCGGAAGCTGAACTTCTAAAAATAGCAAGTTGGCAGTTTTAGCTCAAATTTTGCACGCGAGCAGCTTGATGTGTTTTGGACACAGTGTGACTGTCAGAATTTCAAGAATGCTGACGGAACACCCGGAATTGCACACTTACTAAAAATAGTAAGTTGCCAGAATCTGATGAAATTTCAGTGGAAGCCTGCTGGAAGCACACTGACAACAGTGTTAGTCTCTATTTTCAATTTATTCACCTTGCTTGACCTCAGATTGGTGGGAAAGTACAAACCCTAATTTTCAGACTTGGCCAAATTCACATTTAAACTCAGTGGCGGAGACATCCCTCGAAAGGCAGATAGAAAAGAGACCAGCACAGAGAGAGAGACAAAACCAAAGCCAAAAAGGCCAAAATGGAGCAAAAATTAGGGGTCCCCATCTTGAATGGGGCGATGTGTGAAAAGGTCACAACATGTAGGAATGGATTCGAAAATCTTCCTGTTAAAATTGGGGAAAATCTTATTTGTATTGGAAAGATCTTCCTGTAGAAGAATATCACTTAAATTTGTTTTCCCAATTAGTTTTATTTGGCTGGGAAAATTGGAAAACCTCTGTGAAATTTTCTAAATACTTCCTGTAGAAAGCTTTTATGAAAATAATTTGCCTGATTGGGACTTTCTTGTTGATTAATTTATATATATGTATATATTTGGATATATACATATACATATAAATATATATATATACATATAAATATATATATATATATATTCTGTATTTATGACATTATACCCTATAGAAAATCTTTTCAAAAAAAATTATATTTAAAATTTGGATTTTATTTCGTAGGGCGAATTTTAGAGAATCGCAAGTTTTAAAAATATATATATGAAATTAAAAATATTGTGGGGGAGGCACTGGGGGCTACCCCCACAGCCACCCCCATAAGGGGAAACGGTTGTGGAGGCAACCGACGCTGCCTCCAGGGTGCCAACACAACCGTAGCCCCATATGGGCCGGTTGTGTGTATAACTAGCCCCCAGTAATATTTCATTTCGTCCGCCTAGTTAAACTTCGCAATTTTCGATTAATTTTGAGATTTTAAATTTAATAAAATATAATATATATTTTATATACATATATATTGTAATGTCCCCTTTCTAGTTCAGATATGTTGACAAGTTGCTTAGCCTATTCCTGACCTTCGTAGGCTAGAGCAGATGGTTAGGAGGTCACCATTGGTAGTGATTGAGGTTGATTTGCCTCTAGTATTCAATGGGAGACTAGGATTGACCTTTGTTGGACTCTGTTTGACACACTTACTATTTATAGTAAGTCACTATTCCGGGGAGTCAGGGTTTCCATTTATAGCAAAGGCACCTGATTAGTCTTCTAAGGCAGTGTCAATTTTGGTTTGAGCTCTGTAGTTGTCACTAGGCATATTCTGAGAGACTTACTATATATAGTAAGTCAAGAGCAGGCAATTACTATTTCAGGCAGGGCACCTAGTGACTAGGTATTTGCAGATATTCAGTGAATTATGAGTTGACTTCATTTGGATTTCATATTTATTAATGAAAATCATTATTAAATGATATTTTAATATCTTATGTTATAATCACTTTGTATCATTAAAGTGGGACCATGGAGCCGTACCCCTTCAATTAGTCATCACTTAAAAGTATTAAATGACTTGGGCTCTTTTTCCAAAGTCAACTCAAACACAACAAAAGCAAATTATATTTAAATGATGGTGAGGAGAAAATCGAACTTCTCATGAAGATATATAAAGCCCTCTTCACAAAATCGACCTCATTGTGATTGAGCATTTGTGAGTTTCTTGGGCTGTGAGCATTTTTTGCACAGGGGTTTCAGAATTTGACACCATTGAAGAACGCAAACTCTTCATTGCGAGGCTGATTTGAGGTGAAAGATCCACCGAATTTTGGCATATGAGAGGCTTCAATCAAGAGTCTCATTTGGGCATCATTGGAGGATTTCTTAATTGATTTTCAGAAAGTTTCATCTCAGATTTTAAGCCTGATCTTTAACGGAAAACAGCAGTCATTTCTCATCATTTGGAGGCAACAAAAGTCAAACATTTGAAAAGTATTCTATGCTGGGTGAAGCCGTACAGCTGTAGGAGAGGTACGTCCTCTTGCTAGGCCAAATTGCCATTTCTCCAAGGCTGAAAACACTCCTTAAAGGGACGGCTGAGTTAGAAGTTTGCACAGCACCAAGAAAAGAGTGGGAAAAGTGAAGTCTTCAGCTGCAACGTCCATCAAGGGGTTTCATCAATGACTACCTTCAGGTTCCTTTTGTTTTGTAATGCATTTCTTGAAGGTTAATGAATATTATCATCGAAATCAACAAGCCACATCAGCAATGTAATTAGAGTTTGCATGCAAATAAGGAGAAACAGATTCTGTGCCAACTGTTTGACATTATGCTTATAATGATTATGCTTAACAAATGGCGTTGGGATTGCTTGCTAAGTGTTTGATGTTATGCATACTAGCTGAAGATTGATTGTTGCATCTATTTTTAAGTTCATTGCATCATGCATTTGCCTTGTACATGTTATTAAGCTTGTGTTATCATCAAAACATCATGAAATGCCATTGAAACATTCCAAACAAGCAAAAATATAAACTCAGAAAATCAAATCAGCAAGGCAACAAATTCTGATTTTTAGAACAGCAGGGTTTCAGTGTCTTATTTGGCTACAGTAATAGTTATTTAGCAGCTTGAGAGACACCAGGTCTCTTACATATATTTATCTAAATATATATTTCTATTTTATTATATGTTGGAAAATTTGTATAAAATTTTGGAATATTTAAATAATATACTTAATTATATATATTTAAATGAGTTTTATAATAAGAAACATGCAAATACATGAAATAGATTATTTTTAAATGATATAATTTAGAAAGAGGAAATTGATTTTTAAATAGTTGAAATTGGGGAATTGATTTAAATAATTAAGTTTAATTTCATTATTATTGGTAAATGATATTGTTTAAGCAATGTATTATTGTTTTCGAAATTGGATTTAGGAAATCCTAATCGTAGCTTTATTTCACATAAAACAATATCATTTACCAATCATAACAAAATTAATCATTTAGCAACAATATTATTTAATTTATATATATATATCACATTGTTTACCTTACATTTTATGCAAAAATATTACCACTGCTTTACAAAATAAATTAATCAACCAATAATGCTTGGAAGAAAGGTGGTTTTGTAGAATATTTTGAAATTAACTGAGAACTTTGTCAGACTACAAGACTTCAGCTGCCGACATTTAATTAATAAACAGTTATCTGTTTGCTGAGAAAACTACTAATACCTATTTTAGGACTTTCACAATCATGCCTGCATAGAACAATGCTCAAATTATCAGAACACTAAAAATCCATTGGTCCAAAGCAATTGACAATTTGACATGCTGAAACAACTAGGACTGCTACAGATGATATTCTTGAAAATATTCTAGAGGTATATTGTTCTGATGAAAGATGCTTCTATCTTGTACAAAAGCATTTTAAATTTATCCTTCATATTCTGAATTTTTTAATCTAAAATTCAGCCATCGAACATATTTACCACATAAAGAAAACCTTTATAATGCAATAAAAATTGCTTCTAGAAGAGATCCTGACCTTAGAAAAGAAAAAAAACCAAGCCTTATTTAAAGTGACTTTGTAAGAAATGCTACATTCCTGACGAAGGAACACAACTACACAAATATTTCAACGTAAAACCTAACTACATTCTTAACATAGAAACATAAATAGTAATACACAACTATTTCAACTTCAAACCTACCTCTTGAAGTCTTGAATGAAGGCAAAGCGGAAATGAGATAAATACTGTGCCAAGTGCCATCAAAAGGCTCCCACTTCTATCCATCAACCAATGGGGTATCCTGTGTGAGAGACCCTGGACCCCAATAGCACCAGCCTCTCCAAACTGCTGAATTGCCCCAAGCAACGAGCCGAAGAGAAGTATTATAATGGAAAAGTCTGTAAAATGCTGACAACAGTTGAAACTAATTAATCCTCATCTAACTAAGAAATAAACAACACAGAAACAGGTTGAATGAAAACAGAATTTATTTCTTTCAAATAAGGCACATATCTGTAAAGACAATCTTGAATGTACAACTAGAAGAAACTAATTATAAAGCAGTGACTTTTCAATGTTCTAATTTCACTGAAAACTAAAGGTATATATAAGAACCTATACATCAAGCAATGCTCAACTGTAATTAGATAGTATCTGCCATCCAATTGTATATGTTTTTCCTTTAGTTAATCATAACCTCTTTGTGATAATGAGTAAAGTGATTTAATTGCATGATTGTTAACCATCGACAACATGTATAGAATTGAAGTGATTCAGTACCTCCAACAATTTAAGAGGCACATTAGGGTTTAAGCTTATTTGTGGGTTTATAAGAACCTTGCAAGAATTAATTTACAACATGACTAATGAAAGGTAAGCTGTTGATCAAGTTAAAAGTATCCAACATGATCTAAGGATTCCATACTCATTCTCCCAATTATTTAGGCTGTTGAAGGGTAAAACCAGACTTAGAATACACCTGATAGTTTCTTGGTATGCATCACCCTTTTAGCCCCAATATAACTGCCTTTGATAATGCCAAGATTCAGTTCCAGTTTTGCTGAGTTCTGTACTGCTATTCTGGCATCAAACTCTAATTATATCTTTGCTAATTAGCACATTCTGAGGTCCAAAATCTACAAAAATGTTAGTGATCAGAAGTTGCACCAAATGCTCATATTGCATTTATTTTCGAGATATATTGTGCATGTTTTTATTCTCACGTTCCAGGTAAACAACTTCCCCAGTCTTCAGAAAGATGTTTTGTTAAAAATCAAGGATTTATATATGTTACTTGTTTCTGCAGACAGGCAAGTTACTTAGCATTCACACAATTCTAAATTTTGATGCTGTGAACCAATCAAAAATAAAAAATTGAATAATTTTGACTAAGAGTAAGATGTCTAATGTTTTAGCTTGTAATTTTTTTTTTAAATTATATACCGTCAATTAATTTTTTTTTTAATTTTCTGTTATACTTCATTTTTCAAATGAACATTCTTATTGAATTCTCTTACCTCACAATGGACCACCAATTTTCATCAGGAGTCTTTTGTTTCATTGTTTTTCTTCAATAGTTTTTGTATTAGGCCATCTACCCCACTCTAGATTAACCATCATCAATTGTAGAGCCTCCTACACCTCAAAGATACTCTATAAAAAAGGAAATAATTAGCACATCTAATATCCACAAGTTTGAGGCATACCTTCCTCTAAAAATTCTTTAAGTGACGAAGTGATTTGTGATGGTTGTAAGTAAAAATTTGAATATCTCTAACTTCTACCAACATTTTTTTCAACTGAGCTATCTTCCCTATGTCTTTCAATGCATGAACACAACATGAAGTCTAAAAGATGTGCTTGTCGTTAAAATTTTAATGATCAGATTGTATGCACAGAAATTAATTCAAATCAGACACAATAACACAGCAGATACCCTGGGAAAACCCTCCACTTGAGGGAGAAAAACCCAGCAACAAAGATCTCTCTTATCTATATAAATAATGACAACAATTCGCTTTACAATGAGGCCAATCACAAGGCCAATATTCAGCACCTACACTAGATGCAATGACAGATAATGATCTGCACTTCTTTGATATCTAAATCTGTCCTTGAAGAAATTCGCAATCTGCTCTTGATGAAATTCGCACTTGAAATGAAGGAATGAATCGAACTTGTTTTGTGTGTTGCAAAGGAGTGAAATGATCTTCTATATATACATGCTGATAGAGAGGTCACACCTCTTCAAGAGATAGGTACAAGATATAAATACAAAGATAGGAGGTCAGCCTCCAATAAGAAATGCCTTTTCTATTTAGGAGGCAACCAATAGAGAGAAAGTCGACACACATAGAAACTAGTGCCAATCAAATTAAATCGCAACTCTTTATGGATAGAGGACTCTATAAATTAAATAGCTCTCTAGCTATTATTTAATTTATTTGATCAACAATAAATAATAGGCTGGAAGAATGCGACTGAAGCTGAATGTTATCATCAACACTTGTAAGCATCATTGTAGTGATCCTCCACTCTGCTCGTTTGATTTCACTGAGTTTGAAGGTCTGTTTTTTTGTTTTGTGTTTCTTTTCTTCAAGTTTTGAGTTTGCTGCAATGATGCCAAAATAGTGCCACAGATGCATGCACGTATATATTGTAATTTCAAGGTACTAAGCAACTGAAATTTATTTCTCATTTACATTACATTACTAGAAACCAAATGATGCTTTCAGTTCATAAGATTTAACAGCTTAAACCAAATCTATCTAAGGTGGTAATGGTTCATATATTACTTACCAAACATATACTAGATATCACACTGCTGAATGAATAGTATTTGCTACAGTAGAAACCTCCACAAATCCGAACACACTTGCTACAAGGATGGTTTCTCCAGCTCCAAACTGATTGGGAAAGACTCCTATGACTAGGGCACCCCTCTTAGGTGAGTTTGCAGCCCACTAAGAGAGGCATTTTCAGAAGCAATGCTCAAACCCTCATGAAGGACGGCTGGCTGTAGGTGAAAAAATTCTGCCCAGAAATTACCAATCTGCATACAGCATTTTGTGCTAGTAATATGGAGTTTGGGGCTGCTCACAAAACTCAGAAATTTGACCAAAATAACCTGCAATCAGCTCCTGGTGTCACCCAAAATGCATCCAAAACTAAACAGCAACCTTAAGGTGGTGTTTCACACCCTCAAGCAGCTCAACCAACTAGAACCAAGTCCCTTCAAGCTCATACAAAGTGCAGAAATCAGGAAACCTTGCTTCCCTCTTCCTCCAAGCCAAGCTCAAACATGCCAAGTGAAAAGAAACTATTCTCCAAAGTGGGTTGAACTTTTCCTCATGAGAATATATGTTTTTTCATTGAAAACATTATTCACTTTAAGTTATAACATTTTCACTTTATAAGTGAATAGTGCCAAATAAAAATAAAGTGACCCCCTCATTTAAAAGACACATGGTCCCTAGGCAAAAAGGGTGAATAAAAAGATAATAACATAATTTGGTCACATGCATCATGCCCAAATGTCTTAATTCACCCTGCCACTAAACTCCAGGGATCAACACTACAATTAGATGACCAAGTGACTGTCTCAAGGGACCCTCTATCCAGAACCATTAGCCTATGAGGGTCAACAAGATAGGCTAATTCACTAATTACGGATGTCTAACTGGAAGGGGACATTGCAACCATCCACCATCATGCTAGCTAATCTGCACAAAGATGCCAAATCAATGACCGCTTGTACAACATTTGAGGCCCCAACTTTTTTATGGCCTCTATCAAAATCTAAAAATGGAAATATGCATCCTTGCACTTCCTTGAACACCAAACAACTCTAAGAAAATAAAATTCATTTGCATGTGTGACTTTAATATATTGATCCACTCATTGTAATGTCCCCTTTTCCTAGGCAGTCATCAATTGTTGAGGTTAGTCTATAACTTGGTCCTCGTGGACTAACAGGATGGTTAGAGGGCCCATCTAAGGGCGTTTGTGACTGGTCAGTCAACCATTTGTGCTCAATTGGTGTTTCCCAACTCAATGTTTCCAAGGTTATTGTTGTGTACCTTCCGAAGCATGATTTGGACACTTTGTCCATACTATTTTTAGTAAGTCATAGGGTCGTCAGCATCCTAGTCAGTTGGCAGTATTTATATATCAAGAATGTTGGCGGATTCTCACCATGGATTTATCTTGGCATTTATCATGGTCCTCTATATTAAGTTTAAATAACATTAATAATAAAATTAAATTAATATATTTAAGTTTATATCTTATTTATATATTCTAATGAATTTATGATAAAAGTGATACAAGGGGGTTTAAAAAAGATAAGTTTATATCATAAAATGGTGCCAACTTAAAGGGGTTATAAGGCGAGAAAAGAATTAAATAAAATTAATTTAAAATGCCAACTTGGGTGTGGGAAATTCGAGGGAGATATAAAATCCATTTTGTGAGCTCATTTGCACATTCATGTTTTGGAGAAAATTCGAGAAGGGTTTGTTGGTTGGACTGGAAAGTCTTGGCTATACATTTGGAGGCTAGGAGTTTCAATTAGAGTGATGAGTGTAACTTGAAGCATCTATATGGCTGAGTACTACATTGATTTCATACTTTGCTTGGACGTTGGATTTTTGGAAACACTAGTCGCCTAAACCCTTGCGCAGCTAGTATACATTCATTTGGGAGCGAAGCCTTGCTGCATTGGAGGTCGTGGTCCTTTGCCAAGGGTCACGTGAGACATAGGATGGCACGAGTTGGCATAGAAACACCACAACTTCACCTTTCTATCGTGGATTGTTGTGTGTGGAGGTCGTGATAACTGTTGGGCGTGAGGATTGGTGTTGGGAGAGATTCTTGAGGCCAGGCGACTACATTAACCATCCATTCCCTCCCTTCCTTCAACTGCGACACCCTGCTGCCAATCATGGTTTTCCACATTAGGACGCAGATATCTGGAGATTGTGAAATGGTATTTAATATACCTTGAACTACATGTAATGTCCCTGTGCGCGGGTAATGTGCCCCGGCGGCCACGTGTCCGTTGGGTTTGCATAAGACCCCAGATTCTCTGGTGGTGGCCTCAGTAGTGAAAGATCCTCCCTGGTTGCCACCCTTAACACCCTAGGTAGCCACCCTCACTACCAGGTCGGTCTTTTGGTGTAGTGGTTGAGCCTTAGTGGTATCAAAGCCAGGTTTCCTGCCATCCTGTGAGAAATCAAAGTTACAAATCAGAAGTCTTCAATTTCATGCAATGTTATCCAGACGATCAAACTTATATCACATACACCACCAATCAAGGACTTTACAGTGGTATCAAAGACAAGGTCTCGAGGTCAAGACCCGCGGAGCGTGGAGGGCTGTAATGTCCCTGTGTGCGAGTGATGTGCCCCAGTGGCCACGTGTCCATTGGGTTTACGTAAGACCCTAGATTCTCCGGTGGTGGCCTCGGTGGTGAAAGATCCTCCCTAGTTTCCACCCTTAACACCCTGGGTAGCCACCCTCACTACCAAGCCATTCTTTTGGTGTAGCGATTGGACCTTAGATCTGTAAAGTCCCTGATAGGTGGTGAATGTGATATAAGCTTGATCGTCTGGATTCATAACATTGCATGAAATTGAAGACTTCTAATTTTTAACTCTGATTTTTCACAGGCTGGCAGGAAACTTGGCTCTGATACCACTCTAATGCCCTTGTGCATCAAGGCACATCACCCGCGCACAAGGACATTACACTACATTTGTATTTCTGATTATAAATATAATGTTGCAAACTGTAAGTTTCAAAAGTGCATTGTTGGGATCTCTTAATCTCAATATTATGAATGAATCTGCAATTTCAAAGATTGATGCAATGAATGGTGCTATTATTTATTGAGTTTGATGTATGCAACCTACAACTATTTAATCCTTTAAATGGTTCAGTTTAGAAGAATGCTAATTGTTTGACAAAATAACTAATATGTCAAACTGAGTGAAATCACAAAAAGTTTTGTTCCAACTGGGGTGGAACACTACAGTGGCATCAGAGCCCAAGTTCTTGCCATCCTGTTGGGAGATTCAATAAAATTCAAAGTTATGACAATAGATTTCAGCAAGGTTGAAGATCAGATCAGGAAGAATTATGAATAGGAAGCCATCCAACTCTATGAAGAGTATCAAAGCATGTCTCATGGGTTTGAAAAATAGGTTTCCTTTGATGATTTCCTGACTTTAGTTGTAACTTTGAAACCTAGAAAAATGGGCTTGGTGAAGTACATTAGAAGAATGATGAAAGAAAAATCAGAAGCTACCCTCGAAGAAGGGTTAAAGAAGGAAGAAGCAGCACTTGTTTGTGACTTGTAGCTTACAAGTGATCATGGGGAAGACAAAAATCAGTCAACATGCATGGAGATTGACAAATCAAAAAATCAGTCATCTATTGCAGCCACATCCGAGGAGCAATCTTCATTTGAAAGTGTATTTTTCAGTCATGGGGAAGATGTTGCAGCAGGTAATGAAATTGAATCAGTATGATACACCTCATGGTTCAGCACCTAATGGTGGGCATATTGTGAGCAGATGTGATGGAACCTTCAAATCATCTAATGATGATGGTTCAACATTTAATTTCAGTGATGATGATACAGGTGGTGATTGGTTTGAACCTCAAACCAAGCCTATGGAAGGGAGTGACTATCATGATGCCCATACTAGGGAGTTGGAGAATGATTTATTCATAAAGGCAACCAATCATGAGGAATTCAGTGATCACATCTTTCCTAAATAGAGCAATCAGCATTTTAGCACTTGGGATCCGGGTGTAAAGGCCCCTACATGTGTGTTGTACCCAAAATTAAAAATTTTGCTTCATATAAGGCATTTTGGTAAAATGGTCAAAATCTTGTAAAATTGTCGTCAAAAGTCAAAAAGAGTCAAAATTTCTAAAAATAGCAATTTTCTATTCTTAGAAATTTTTGACGAATAAGCAGACCATATAGTTTTTCTGGGCTTATTGTCAAAAGGATGCTTGCAAAATTCTGGAAAATGGCTAAAAAATTGAAACTATGCAGAAAGGGCTCAAAATGATTTTGATTGGCTAATTTCACGTCACGATCACAATGGTCTAGTCAGAATCGTCAAAAAGTCAGTTTTTCTCTGGTGGGTCTATTTCGCTTTTTCAAAAGAAAAGTTAGGACCTTTGAGGTCATCAATGGAGGATGGCCAGCTGCCAGGTGTCAAAATCTAAGTCTCAAATGTTGCACAGATCAATCCACGACAAAAGATGCTCGAGAAACAACGACCAAAGGAGGGGAATCTAAAAATAGTGAAAATCTTCGAAATTTTTCTAACACTGGAGCACAAAAGCGCCCCTGCTAGCCAGGGGCGCCCCAAATTTCAAGGGTCAAAGACAATTATTAGGGTTTGCAGTTTTGGGGTTCTCTTCATAATTCTTCAAGCTTTGCAACAATTCTAGCATTCAGTTCACGAGATCTGTAAAACGCCCAAAAATGAAGATCAAATAGAAAATGAAGAAAGACAAAGGAAAATCAAGAAACTCAAAAATGGCCAAGTATAGAGCAAAAAAGTGACCCTGCTAGCCAAGGGCGCCCAACATTTTGAGCCATCAAATGCAATTTTTAGGTTTCATGAATTCCAAGAGGTCCTTCTCAGTTTCGATCAAGCTTTGCAATGAGTCCACCAACAGGTTCACCGGAGCAGTCAAATGACTAGAATTGTAGATCAAACTAAGTTGTTTCATCACGAAGACAAACTGAAAATTATCAAGATTTTCTATCTCTGACACACATGGACGCCCTAATCAGCCAGGGGCGCCTAGGGTATTGAGCCCTCAAAATCAGCTTTTAAGATTTGCAAGATTGGTCATCCTTTCTAGAATTCTTCAGGCTTTCCATTGAATATCTTAGCCCAACCACGTGATTCATCAATCACCAACAATTGCAGATCAAACAGGAAACAAGGCACGGGAGACAAATTGGAAAAGTTGAAAATAATTAAAAAATGGTTGTCTGGCAAACAAAAGCGTCCCTGCTAGCCAGGGGCGCCCAACATTTTGAGCCATCAAAACCACCTTTTAGGGTTTGCAGCCTCCAAGAGATCCTTCTCAGATTTGATCATGCTTTTCAACGAGCACGTCAGCCAGTTCACAGGATCTATCAAACGTCCGGAATTGAAGATCAAACAGAGGCATTTTATCAAAGAAAAGATAAAAAATCTTTAAAATTTTCTAACTCTGGCGATGCAAAGTGCCCCAGTCAGCCAAGGGTGCCCAGAATAAAAAGCAATCAAACATGGGATCAGAGGTTGGTGTGAGGTATCAATCTCCTCAAATTTGATCAAGCTCGCCAGATCAACTCACTTTCAACCTCAATTGTTCAAAGACTAGCGGGAAAAAAATTCTCAAACAAGGGGTATTAGTCACTAGAGAGGCGTTTCAACAACTAAAATTTGAAATTTTCAAAAAATATTCTAACACTATTGAAGTTAGACGCCTTATCTCAAGGAGGCGCCCAAGTCAACTTGAGTTGGAAATTTTTGAAGACATCTTCATGAAATGTCTACTTTGGCTGCCCTATTTTTTTAGGGATTCTTTGAGTTAATGTAAAAGAAGACACATGATGACTCCTAAATTTAGGGTTTTTGCAAGTTAAGTGCTTGTTTCAGCTCCAAACTTTATTTAAGAAACATTTGGGTGTTCATTCTTCATTATTTAGCAGGTTAACTTCAAGAGGCAAACACAAAATTTTCTTCTCAACAGCATTTGAAGGATCAAACGAAGGTCGTTTTCAAAATTTTTCATAGATCCAAGTACAGGTTGCACAAAAGAACACTTTTCCATAATCCATTTTTCCAAGGCATCATTTTTCAAAAACCGAAGGTCATCCTTTCCAAATTTCATCAATCTGGGTCTTTCTATTTTACACTTCTCTTGAAGATTGATGACCTTTTATGCAAGCTTTCAGCCCTACTTTTTAGAGATTCTTCAAAAAATCAGTTTTTCCAAAAATCTAACAATCTGGGTCAATACAACACAAAATTGGCTACAAAACCCATGTCTCATATTTTTTCAAAAAAATTGCTTCTGCAGCTTCCACTTTACTAGAGGATCTATCTCTTTTAGGAAAACTCAGATTTTCGAAAAACGAACTATCTAGGTCTCTTTAGCACATGAATATCTACAAAACCCATATCTCACATTTTTTCTAAAAAAATTGCTTCGTTGCTTCCACTTTTTAGGGTTTCTTGTTTGTTTTCGAAAAAATCGGTTTTTCAAAAAACAAACAATAGCCACTTAGGGTGAATGCTTAGCCTTTCAATTCCCAAAGGCTAAGGTCGAAATTAGGGAATCATTTACTTAATTATTTAATATTACCTAAGTATCAAGTTAATTATTAAAAGGGTGATATTAAGTAATTAATAAATCAAGTTTATAAAGTGACTAAGTGAAATATTTAAAATATGACTTTACAAAGTCACTTTAAGATTGTGAATGGGAAATATAAAAGAAATGTAAGAGAGATCATTTTGGACATTATCGATTATTATTTTCTCACTTCACATTATGGAGCTTCTCAAGAGCTTTCATGCCCACAGGTACAAATCCTTGGATGCCAATTTCGACAATGTAAGATTCTGTCCTAGCTGGAATTGGTTAAGGAACCATGCAGGCTTCCTACCAAAGCTTCATTGCAGTTTGTGAATCATTTGAGTTGATTTTATTGAAGAGTTTGCAATGATAGGCGCCCAGATTGAAGAATAGAAGAGGGACAAATGGTGTTAGAGTTATTTGAGAAGTACAAGGACATTTGAAGACTGGGAAACTATTTACCTAAGTCGAGTTACTGTATTCAGTGCCAGAAGACTCATGTCTTCCCAAATGTGAGTTTTATTGCAAGAAATACCTTGGGACGATTCAGACTTTGGGGTCAGACTATGGCGTGTGTTGATGTGATTTTCGTGACCGCACCAACACAGAATAAAGTCGCCAACGGCTACCCTATTCTCTCTTGATCAAAGTATCTAGTACGCTAAGATTGCGAGAGAGTTCGTGCGTTCAACTCCAAGGTTCCTTCAATGCAATAGAATACCCTCAGTTGGCTTGATGTGTTTTTGCTGGTATTTCAAGGGGACTTACGCAATTGTTCGGCAGCTGATAGCAAACAGTGGATTAAGGGTTTCACGTGGTTCGAATGATTTGGCAGGTGAGCACAAGTTTCCTAACACTAACCAGAAATGAACTAAATTTAAATGAGTGCAGGGCCTAAGAATGTTCCAAATTCTACTCTAAGACGGGATGTGGGATTAATCTCAACAGACTTCAACCAAACTCTACTCTGCCTCGCATTGGACAGCTTACACAAAGTTGGTGCAATCTTCAAGGGAGTGGCAAGAGGTTTCCAAGATACAATCCGACATCAAGACACCGTCAAGACAACGCATACCAAGGCGTGAATTATAACTGAAGTTAGGCTTATAAAATACTCTAGTTGACCACACAAGGAAAACTTGTCATCAGCAAACTACTAGTGGTATGGACTAAAATGAAGTTGCCTCGATTAACACCACAAATCCACAGCTAACGTCTACTTGCATGAAAATGAAATCACGCTACTTGAAGTAGAAGGGATGAAGAAACCTTGCTAGCTGCTTATAACAAAGATGAATTCACCATTCAATGAAAGATCTTTTATTATAATAGTTTTCACAACAATCTCTTACAAAGTTTTCAAGGGAAAACTTTCCTTTCCTTTCAAACTATGCTGTACTATGGCTGTTGCAACTAAGTCTTGTTGATGTGTTTTCATTGACCCTTTCTTGTGAGAATAAAATTTATGGCGACTTCCCTATTCTCTCTTGATCAAAGTATTCCTTGCGCTAAGATTGCAAGAGAAAGTTAGATGCGTTCAACTCAAGGTTCCTTTAGTCTTGGGAATAGAAACCGGTTGGCCTCGATAACGTTTTGGTATTCAGGGACCTTTACAGGAATTATTTAGGCGGAGAAATTCAAATGCTTGAAGAGGTTGTCTATAGGCTGGCAGGTTTCCTATTCTAACAAAAGTCTGGAGTGGAAATGGGGGTAGGGTTGAAATTCTAAATCTATTCCGTGGAATATGGGCTCAACTTGACAAACTTCAAGCTAGGACTTATTTGCCTGCGCCGGACTGACTTCCACGAATTGATTACCACCGATGCCAAAGGACATGACCAAAGTGTTCAAACCACCGCTGACATGAAGATACCATCCTGGCCGCATACCATCATTCCAAATCATGATCGAAGTTAAGTGCGCGATATTCAGTTGACCACTGGCGTATTCACCATCAGCAAATACACTAGTGGTATGGATAGACGAAGTTGCTTAGATCAAACACCACATTCCACAGTTAACATCTACTTGCATGGAATGAAAACTATACTACTTAGAACTATGCTACCATTTGAATCCGAAGGACGAAGAAACCTTGCTAGCTACTCACAACAAAGACGGAATTCACCATCAATGAAAAACTCTTTTATTGAGAGAGTGTTCACAACAATTTCTTACAAAGTTTCAAAAGGAAAACTTTCCCTCTTCTTCAAGCTACACTATCAATCTATACTAAACTACTTCTAAGTTGTCCCTCTACTCTATGTCTATTCTAATCTTCTCTACTGTCTACTGAGTTACAAATGAGGGGGACTCCCCCTTTATATAGCTAGCCAAGTCCCAAAAGACGGCTAGGGTTACAATCAATAGAGTGGCCAGAATCGTGCCACCTCAGCCCTAAACAAGATTTGCCCTAAAAACCGCCACAAAGGAAAGTGGGGTAATAAATGAGCCATAATGTCCATTATTCCTTCTAGAAGATTCCGTTTGTAGATGCGTTCACACTATTCTTGATCTTCTTTCTTGACGTCATTCTTCAACTTCGCTCGAGCTTCCATCCTTTCTTCATCTTGAGTTTTGAAAACATTTCATCTTTGTCACTTGAGCTAACACTTAGCCAATTTCTTGCAACTTTTTCTTCCTTCATGTGAAACTTATAACTTTATCTTCCTCTGAAGGTTGTAATATCCTCGTGCTTCACCACTTCAAGTCATCGTGCTCTGGCCTCGACATTCCTCCTGCAAAACAAGCGAGGAGAAGAGTATTAGGACACTTCATAATATAATCTTAACTTACCTGATTTTCGCGCTTTGATCTTCAAGGGCTCATCGTTTTCACTAGCCAACTTCGCGTTCAAATTCTTCATGCCTTAGCCAGATTTTCAACCCATCTTCATCAAGGGCGTATCATCCTTTTGGCAATATCAACTTCAACTGCATCTTCAAGAAATTCATTTCACCTGCTGGAGCTCTGACAACTTTGATTTTATCCATCTCTGGCTCAAGAAAACTATCCTCACGAAGGATTTAAGCAAATTCAGCTAAGCAGTTCTTTTCAAATTCATCGCCTGGAGGATTTCACCTTGAAAACACATTTTCTTCATTTTTGCCTTAGAAAAGTACAAATTTCCCTTAAAAATTCATCAACCTGGTGCCCATAAAATCTTCATCCAGAATCCTCGACAATTGTGGAGACACTAAAATCAACTCCTCTTGACAATCTTGATACCCGAAGAAAAATTTTCTCGAGTCGTGTTCGAATTCATGGGTACTGTGAGCAGGTTCATTTAATTTTCTTGAATTTTGAACCTTAGAAAAATATTCTTTCATCAAATTTATTCTTGTTCTTCGATCCTGGAGTATTTCCTCGTTCTGACTTGGAAAATTTTATCAACCCTGTGAAGCTGACATCTTTTGACTTCATCACTGGCAAATTCACTCGGACTTCAGGAAAATCTTATCTCCTCAGAGTCTAGGCGTATTTTCTAAAGGAGGAAATATTTGTGCCTTAGAAAATTTTAAATCATCCTGCACTTAGAAAATTTGCCTGTGAAAATATCAACTTCACTTAGAAAATTTTATTCATAGAGGTGCCTGGCACATTTTATTTTTCTAGCCACCACTTCGCATTTTACTTCACACTTGAAAAATATTTTTGAAGCTCCAAAAAAAATTCCCATCACTCATCTCATATTTGAGGAGAATCACGCCTTAGCACTTCATTTCCATCCTCAACACTTTACTTTAGGCGCATATCACTTGCCATGGAGAATATTTTTCCAACGCCTAGCAATTTTTTATTTCACCACCACACGCCTTAGAACTTTTTCCAACACCTACCACCCTAGGCGCATATAGCACTTCAAGAGGGATATTCACTTTACCACGCCTTAGGAAAATATTTTCAACTCTTGACACTTTAGGCGCATTTGAGGCTTGAAGAGGAAAAACGCCTAGCATTTACCAAGCTCCCACCACGCCTTAATCACATTTCACCTCACTTACCACCGCCACTTACCTTTACCCTTCTAACTTGGGCGCATTTGGAGGGGTGAGGAGGACAAAACTCTTTGACTTTGTTGACTTGCTTCATCTTGGGCGCATTTCAGCCTTGATGGAGGATAAACTTTTCAAACGTCTTCATGTGACTTTTCAGCTTCCTTGCTTTGTCTCCACATGGCCCCATTTGGGCGCATTCTACTATGTGTGAAGGATGAGAATCATTGACCTTTTTGACCAGCTTGTTGTTGGGCGCATTT